>CAUYQV010053641.1:0-31854 GCA_963574575.1 Galagoides demidoff
AGAACGTTTTAAAACAATAACTGAGAAAATGACATGAAGGCTTTGTTGATCAGTTTGATGGAAGTATTTCGGATTGCATGTGAAAACCCCACACTGTACCCCAGAAGTGCATTAATGTACATAGTTACCATTCAATAAAAATAAATAAATAATAGATAAATAAAAAAGAGAGAGAATGGTTAATGAGCATAATGGACATTCTGCTACATATGTTTTTAAAAGAAAAATCAATTTACATAAGAATATATAATGGTCATACATATTATAATAATAATATAAACTTTATTTGAAAAATATATGTTGTTATATTTTTAATTGTGTGTTTCCATATGGGTAACTCTATAGATTAATATATCTCCAGAATAGGATCATGCATTGAATGGATGAGGAGACTTTTACATTTCTGCCTTAGACTTCTATACATCTTTTTCAAGTATCATAGGGTACTTTGATAATTTTATAAAAAGACAAAGAAAAATATCTTGTCAGGAGACTTAATTGGTAAATTAAATGTTTGAGATTGAAAACAATATGTCTACATGGAATGGAAATGAACTTTAAAGCAAATTTCTACATTTCATGTTTCCTCATTATATTTTAGGACGTGATTATAGAAGTTGAATAGCAATTCAGTATTCTCTTTGTATGTACAAATCAGGAGAAGTCCAAAAATGATGGCAGAATTCTTATAAGGGATCATGCAAGGATTCCTAAGCCCTGTGAGAAGGGAAAATTAAAATCAGTCAATTATGTTGCTTGTTAGCAACTGTGTAACATATTCTGAGTTATATAGATAGGTGGTCTTTGAAGTATGATCTGTGGATCAGCAGCAGCAGAATCACCTAGAAACTTGTTAGAAATTCATATTCTCATGTACCAACCCACACCTTTTCAATCAGAAACTCTATGGGTGGAGACCAACAATTTGCCTTTTAAAAAAAAAAACTAAAAGCTCTGCAGGTGATTCTAATGGAAGCTCAAGTTTGAGAACCATTGACCTGGATAATTACTTTACCATCTTGCTTTGTTTCCCTTCTGCAAACATGTCCATAATTGCTATGGAAATGTATTATAATATAGTCAACATGCAATTATCTCTGATATTCAGGGAGCAGAATGATTTGGACAAGAGCATACCATGGATAATCCCCACATCTCTCTTTAGCTGTTGGATTCGGACTCCACCCACCCGTAGCTTTTTTTGCCAGAGCTCCTAATGAGAGCTGTAATTGACTGACTCCAGTTTCATCTCTTTTATTTCCCAGCCCACTCTCTGGTGAAGGTGCTAATGAGCAGTGAAATAGCCTGAAGGCAAACAGCAGGAGGGAAAAGGAGGAGAGAGCCTGTCCTTCTGAATGTTTGAGAATATCCTATAATATCAGAAACAATTTTTTTAAAACTCTCTTCTTCCTGTCTTAAAACTTCTAAATATGCCGATATTAAATTCATTTCTAAACACGTTATAGTCGAACTTCAGGCTTTTATAATGGCATTCATATATTCTCCAGCTTCCTGGCTAGCCCTTCAACTCCTGTCCGATTGTTTCTTTTCTTTACTCCTGTTTGACTAGTTCTTTAAATCTATTCCTTTCTCTTACTGCTATCAACAAAGCCTTTCTTTCCTTCTCTATCTCTGTGAACTTTCACCTCCCTGTTCACTTGACTTTGAATTCTAGTCTAGTAACGTACTTAAAAACAGATGAGAAAGAAAAGTAAAATAACATAAATACTAAGACACTATTATGGATTTAATTCTAAGGGAGTTTCAAGGTTTGAAACATCAAATAAACCTCTGTTTGAAGGGTATTATTTGGCTTCTCTTTCTGTATTGCTTTCTGCAAAGGGGTGGTAAAAGACAAAATCCTTTTAGAAATTCTTTTGTTATTTTGATTGAAAAAAAAAAAAACTTCTGTTATCAACAGAGTCATGATAATCCCAAACTCTTCATTTTCTAATATTCTTCTGTATTTGATTCAAAAGTTAACCCCTATAAACAAAGCTAATATTATCTCATTATTTCATAAATCTTATAAGTGACTTTATGAACTTTCTTAGACATATAACAATATTATAAATTATCTGCTACTTAGTACAGTAGAAAGCACTGGCAAGGTAACTGGCATGTTGACTCAATGACACTGATGAGATTTGTATTGTCACTAACATTGTTGCTAAAGCCATCTCCAATGTCAACATTAAAACAAGCCCTAATTCCATTCCTGCAAGGCTGAACCATGGGCCATACTTGATGTGGTTTAACTCATTGATCTGCAAGATATCCTCATTGAAATCAAAGTGAAGCAAAGAAAATAGCTATTTTACTATTATTATGATACCAGAAAAGTGGCACCCCAGCCAGCTCAGCCCAGCAGGGCTGGGGGACCTGCCACCTCTGTCTTGGTGGCAGCAGCCGGCAGGCTGGAGCAAGCAGAGGAGCTTCCCTCCCCCACCAGAGGCTCCAGTACAGCAGAAGACCTGCCAGCTCTGGCTTGGTAGCAGCTAGCCCAAAAACCAGCAGGCTGGAGCCAAAGGGGAAGCTTTCCTCTCCCACCAGAGGCTCTAGTAACAAAAAAGACCAGCCCTTCAGGGGAAAACAGTGGTGATTCCTCCAGTGCATCCCTGATTGGTCCATTTTTAATCCTGCTCCTGACTGGTCTATTTTATAGACCAATCAGGTAAGCACTCAGCTCATTGGACAACTGCCCCTATATAAACCCCTGACCAGAGAGCCAAGGGACAGATTGTGGCAGACCTTGGAGGAAGATAGAGCAGAAGAGCAAGACTTTGGCAGACTGTAGAGCAGAAGAGCAAGACTTTAGCAGACTGTTACAGACCTCTGAGGGAGAGAGAGGAAGAGTTGTAACACTTGGATCCTGTTCTACAAGGAAGTTTGGCTCTTTGTGAGAGCTGTAACACTTATTGGCTCTTTGTAAGAGCTGTAACACTTGCATCCTGCCCTGCAAGGAGGTTTGGCTCTTTGTAAGAGCTGTGACACTTTAAAACCTATCTTATCTTGCTCTGCAAGGTTTGGCTCTTTGTAAGAGCTGTAATAATACCTCTATAAATAAAACCTAACTTACTGTCCATCCTGTGGTCCATCGATTCATTCATCAAATCGTCAAGACCAAGAGCCTGGAAATCCAAAGTCAAAAATCTGGTATCAATTAGACCATGGTTATTTGATTGTTGTATTCATGTTTTCGAGGTTGTTACAACATAGAAATGTAAACTGGGATACCCATACCACAAGCAATGTTTTAGAATAAGTTAATCACTTTTTGTTAAAAATTGCAATAACTTTCCCTCTTCAAAAAAATTGGAGACTTACATATTTTTGTCAATATTAAGGTAATTTTGAAATTTTCAAAATAGAAAGTTTCTCAAATTATTTTCAGCAACTCTCAATGTTTTCAGAGCTTTATACTTTAAAGGTAAATGTGAATTCTGATAGAGTCAAAAATATCTGGGACCAATAATGGTAAATATAATAAATAAACAAGCCTCAATAGAAACACTATGGCAAAAAAGAAGTCTGTATTTTTTGATGGCTGTATAAATTTTACATTTTGGTCTTTAGAATCAATAAACTAGTTACAAGCTTTGTTTTCTTTTCAATATTTTTAAGTTATCCATTTATTGTTAGATTATTGATAAATGCATAAGGTAGATACTACTTAATGTATTCATGTAGTATCTAATGTATTTAATTTTGTAATTTAATCAATCATTAACTAAGCCACTATTTTGCCACCATAATTGATGAAGGACAGGAGAATTAGTAACTTTGGCTTGCCAAGGATGTTCTCTGTCTTAGGTTTCTGGAAAGAAATGTCTCTTCGGTTATTTTTAACTATGGGAAATCAATAACAAAAACATTTTTGGAAACTGAATTTTGTCCTATGTATAACCTCAAATAGCCTATTTTAATTTTGTTACTTGTCATCTATGAATGTGCAGTCTGTTGTAGAAAACAGTTCAAGAGAGCATATTCAATACCCTTTTTAATCTCTGAATTCTAAATAAAGTTATATTTGTTTTGCCCCAGTCATTGGACAGAACAAGCAAAGCAATAATGCATTTTCAATGAGCCAATATTAGTTTTGCCATTAAATATGTACAACCTTAACTCATTAAAACTAACAGTTCTTTTCACATAGAAGACCTGCTGCCAGACTTCATGAAAATAATTCTGACCATTTCCAATTCTGGCTTATCCACTGGGTTAGAGAGTTGTAAACATTCAGAAATCCAAAGATTTCTGCTTATATGAATCCAAATCTTGGCTATTATTATTTCAAATACTATAGATCTTAAAAAAGACCCATTTTTAATACCAGTATTAAAGTGGCCACTACCATAGTTACGGGTTGCTGAACACAAATTATGTCAAAATTCGGAAGCATAAAATATTTCATAATATTATACTCCCAGATATTGTCGATAAGGAATTCAAAGAAAACTTAGCAGGAATGATTTGCTTATGCTCCTCTGGTTGTGATGACTCAAGAAATGGGCCTAGAATAATCAGGTGGCTCCCTTACTTTAATATGTAGCTCCTGAGCTGGAATGATTCCTACACAGGCCCCTCTGTGTGTCTTGGCTTCCTAAAAACATAGTGCCTCAGGATGGTGGCTTGAACTTCAAGTCCAAGCATTTCTGTGAGTAAGGCAGATGCTGCATCACTTCTTATGACCCAAACATCAAAACCATTTAGTATGTATGACTTCATCACCTGTGGGGAACCAGCTCCAACAAAGCTATGATTTCCCTCCCAGTGGCTTGGTCAAGATGAGAGGATGAAGAAAAATGAAAAAAAAAAACAAAAACCAGAAACAAAGAGAGTTTAAGGATTATCTGGGCCAGGAATCTGCATGCCCTTCTTTGTGAGGTTTGACACTGCCTGCACTGTTTTGTTCCAGACTAACTCTGTTTTTATTCCATGTACCTATTGCAACCTGTCGGGCCCCTTGGCCCTGGTCTCTATCACTGCAGGAAGGACGCAGGCAAGCCGCAGATTAGAGTGCAAACTTGTAGGAGGCGGGCTAGTCCTTCTTTGCAGGGTAGCCCCAAGCAATCTCCGAACCAGCCTTTTATTGAGACTGTACAACACAGGTGAGGGGAGTAATTAACAAGTGACTTCATGCTGAAGGCTTGGGTTCTTCTTCCACAGGGAACATCTGTGGACAAATGGCCCAAGGGTCCACCCTCCAGCTGTAAATCATTTGGCTCAGAGGTCATATGTTTCTTGGTGTCCTCAACATACACCATTGTTTTAATCATAAATCTCACAAGGGAAAGGCAAACAATTACTTTATGGTTCTTGCTACGCTTGCATTCTTCTAACTAAACTATTTATTTAACTATGTTAATTGGATGGATTTACTTTTTACTTTTATTGCTGCAAGGTATTTATTTATTTATTTTTTTTAACACAAATAGAACAGAAGACCATGAAAACCGTTCAAAAGCAGGACATCAGAGAAGACCCCAATTAGGCCAGGCACACAAATCACAGAAGTGACAATTAATACCCCAGAAGCTTGTTGCTCAGACAGACAGACCTTCTGGCTGTACCAGGGTGACAAACGAAAAGAGAGATTTATCTCCTTGTCTGGTCCAAAGCAAATCTTGCCATCTTTAACAAAGTTTAAACATTCTACATACTTTAACTTTACCAAAGCACTCCCTCTCTCAGAATGAATAGCCCCACCCACCCAGGCAAGTCTAGCCTGCTTAGAGACCTCCAAAGCCATGGAATCCATGGGGGGAGGGGTGAAATTTCAGCAAGATGCTTTCTGAGTTTTAAAGTCGCCAGACTTCCACCCGCAGGTGTTGCACTGGGTTCAGGGTTTTTACATCCATTTCTATTTCTGTTTTCCTTTGCCCTTCCTCTGCAATCATTTTCTTAATTCAATTCCTAATCTACTTATAACTAATACTTGAATGTTGGTTTTAAGCTTGTTAAATCATTATTACTAACAATGCAAACACATCAAGATAGGATTCTTCAGTACTAGCAACCACAATCACCTACCAGTGGTTGAAACATATAAAAGCCCCATGAATGCAAGAGTAAGGGACATTAACTCCACCTCTTGTTGAAAAGAATGTAAGAAGAAAATGCAAGAAACTCTGTTTTAAAACTGTCACACGATTAAATATACTAGAGTTAAATTGTTTCAATAATGCCCAATCTCCACTTTCATTTAGGTATGAGAGACATGGTCCCACCCACCCATCAAAAAAGCCAAAATCACAAGGACATATCTTTCAACATATGTTCTACACTGAATTATGCATATATGTGCCACTAATTGTTACAAAGTGGAATGGACCATTCAGTATTTGTGTCCTAAAATGTAATTTATACAAAAAATATTACTGAGTCTACATTTGTTTTGTCTTATGTAACACTTTCAAATTGCTTTACCAATGCATTATTGGCATACAATACCTAGTGTGTAAATTTTGTAAGGCATGAAATATGTGCAAACTAACAAAATAATCAGCAAGTCAAGGAAAAGACCATATCCATCACCCAAAATTTTTTCAAGTTCTTTTGATCCCGTCTCATGTCCTGCAGTCTCAGGTCATGTTAATCTGATTTCTTTCATTATCAATTACCTTGAAATTTCTGTAAAACTTCGTATATACTACACATATGTGTACATGTATGTTGCATGATAGAAAGCACTGCCCTTTGTCTGACTTCTTTATCCAAGTAATACAACACAGGTGGCCCCCAGCCAGCTCGGCTGAGCTGAGTTGGAGGACCCACCAACCCTGCCCTGAAGGTGTTGGTACAGCAGCCAGCAGAGGAACTGGCAGGTTGGAGGATGGGTGTGGGGCCCTGGGAGGTTCCAGTAGCCGGAGGGGCCAGACAACCGGGGTGAGGGGACACTGGCACCTTGGAGGTGGAAGGGGACAACCCACATTCTTTAGGGCTGGTCAAGTTCATGGCCTGGTCAATTTCCTGATTTTTCCAAGGCCTGAGAGTTCCAACCCCTGCTGCTAAATGGAAGGCTGCCTGTAACTTCAGAAGACCTAAGCTCTAAAAGTAAACTTTGAGTTCTGGCAAAATAATCCCCTTTGACTATATATAACCCCTGAGTAGAGAGCCTGGAAACAGATTTTGGAAAGGGAGAAAGAGCTCTTGTTCTCCCACCAGAGTTCTCTCTGCCAGGAGCTTTGGTTTTTGTATTCTTTGTTTCTGTGAATAAATCCTGTCTTACTACTGATCCGAGGTCCATGGATTCATTCTTCCAATCTCTGAGACCAAGAACCTGAAACTCTGGTATCACAAACACAGTTACCTTTAGACTTATTCTGTTATTTTATATATCAATAAGTAAATGTTTTTTGTTGGTCAGTGTTAATCAGTGGCATCAATATGCCACATTTGTTTATCACTTCACTTATTGATGGTCGTTTCTGCTTACTTTCAACTAATTCAAAGAGAGGGGCTAAAAATCCTTTATTATGTGTTTTTATATTGTTATAAGCTTTTATTCCTCTCCAGTAAATGTCTAGAAGTAGACTGACTGGAAATTTTAAGGAATCTGACTATTTTCCAAACTCATTATGCCATTTAATATTCCCACCAGCAGTGAATGTATGAGAAATCATCAAAATTTGGGGAGTCAGGGATAATCTCACATAACTATTTAGCAAGTGTGAATTTATCATTTTAGGCATGATTGCTATTTGGCCTGAGTTCTTTAAAAAAGTGCATATTAAAATTTTTCACATTTTTTAATTTTTCATATATAAAAAATTTTCACATTGATATATTTTTCTTATTTGTGTGGTTATTCTTAAAATTGCCATTTTTTCTCCCAATATCTTCAGTATGCTTACTTATTAAAGTCTTTAGGTTTCCTTTTTACTGAATAATTTTTTGCCTTAGTATACTTTAAAATATTTACAATTTCCAGTCAGACAATGAAACACACACAAATTCATATAAATTAGGAACTGAAATACTTTATCTGCAAGATCCATTTGTGAGAGTTGAGTGTTTTACTAATTTCTTGGCTTTTAGGGTACTTTCACTGGCTTACATAATACTTTTTAAAAGCTCATTACAAAAAAAATTTAATGGATTGTTTTTCTAAAAAATAATAAAATATAGCAGAAACATTTTGGTCTTTAAAAAATAATCACATGTTTTCCAACAAGATCTGTCTTTTTTGCACACATGGATACTGTTCAATTATTGGACAGGCTCATGCCTGTAACCTTGGCACCCTGAAAGGCCAAGACAGGTGGATTGCTTGAGCTGAGGAGTTGGAGACCAGCCTAAGCAAGAGTGAAATAGCTGGCCTATTTCACTAAAATAGCTCTAAAAATAACTGGCCCTTGTAGGCACCTGTAGTCCCACCTACTGAGGAGACTGAGACAAGACTATCACTTGAGCTCAAGAGGAGTTTGAGGTTCCTGTGACTATGATGTGTGCTGTTCCTCAGCAACACAGCTAACTGTCATGTAGAATATGGACCCAATACCTTCCAGATCATAGTCTTCAAGAAAGACCAGAAATCTATTATTATGTCAAATCTGCCAGTTCTTAATAATAGCAATTAATGCAAATATTTTAAAAATACTATGTGAGTCAAGTATGGAGGACTGGGCTAGAAGGTGTCTAATCTGGTAAAAAAAAAAAAAAAAAAAAAGAAAAGAAAAGAAAAGAAAAGAAAGAAAGAAAAAAAGCTCACAGTTCATTTATGAAGATTGTCTTACTTACCCACCTCTATGCCTTTCCTCACATCAGAATGTCTTTCTAGAATGCCTTTTCCCATGCTGAAGTTTTCTCCTTAATGCCTGAATTCAAGTCCCCAACTGTAGTGACTTATTCTTACGCAGAGTTTATTTTTAGACCTAGGGGCTCCAAACTGTGACTAGAGAAGTCATAGCAAAATCGTAGGGTGCCACAGTGTTATTTTAACATTTTTAAGGAAACCGCAATACTTGAACACATGTCAAGACACTGTGCAACCAACTAGCTCTAAATAGTTTGCAGCTTCATGGTGGTTTAGTTCACATCAAGTCTATGCAAAGTCAAGTTTTGGTAGGTGCTGTGATAAAATGAAACACTAGTGCAAAGTCTCTGTGAAAGAGTAAAGGAGCATAGTGCTATCCAGTGTGATTCTAAGGCTTAGAAATTATGTACACCCACTGATACAGGATAGGTGGCTCCCCAGATGGTCAGTGGAGGTGATGGGTGGATCTGCCACCTCCAGGTGGTGTTGGTGCGGTAGCAGCTGGCAGAGGAACCAGCAGGCTGGAGGGTAGGCAGTGGGGCTGCTCAGAAGGCTCCAGGGGCCAGACAACTGCTGGGGAGACACCAGCACCATTGGTTTGCCTCCCTTTTCACTTCCGGCTGAAGAGAGAACCCACCATTTCGTAGGCCTGGCCAATTTCATGTAAGTTTCCTAGGCCTGGGACTGAAAGGGATTATAGCCATTCATTTGCTGCTGAGTTCTGCTAAATGGAACTACAGAGGCCCCCATGCCAGTATGCATACCCCTGGACAAAGAACCAGAGAAAGACAAGAGAGAGGGAGTGAGACAGCTCATTCTCCAACCCAGGTTCTTGCTGCAAGGAGCTTTGGTGTTTTTGTATTCTTTTCTTTTCTGTAAATAAATCCTGTCTTACCACTGATCTGTGGTCCGTAATTGTTCCAATCATGGAGACCAAGAACCTACTGAAGACCAACCTCTGGTATCACCACTAGGTGCACACCTCCAACTAGTATGTAGTTGTGGTTAAAAATTACTTATAATTTCAGTTCATATATCTTATATGCTCAAATAGAACTAATTAGGAAATAATTATATGTCACACCCTTTGGACTTTATTTACCAAACAGAACTGTTACGAAATTTTTTGCGAATTTCTCTAAAAATTAACAGCCATGAACACCCTCTGCTGTTTCTGCACTGACATGGCTTCAGAGATAGAATTGATTGGAGAATTCTTAAAAATATTTACAGCAGGATATTACCAAGTCTATATATTTATTGCATATGACTTTTAAGATTTTTAAAAATTATTTATTTAAAAAAGCCATTGGGATTTTTTTTTAAATAGGAATTACACTGAATCTGTAGACTGCTTTTGTAGTATTCATATTTTAGCAATATTGTCTTTAAATCCATATATTTTAATTATGCAATATTAATAACTTCTAAATTGCTGTACAATATAGTGCCTATAGGTAACAATACTATTTTGTACACTAAGAAAAACTATTAATCAGGTAGATTTCATGTTAAATGTTCTGACCATAAATATAACACTAAACAAAAACAAAATGAAACAAAACAAATGAAACTCTGGAAGCCAAGGATATGTTTATTACCCTGATTGTAATGATGGTCTCATAGGTGGGTTCATATATTCAAACTCATCTAATCATATGCATTATATATGTACAGTTTTTTTAATATATCAATTATAATCTCAAAAGTTGTTTAAAAAGTTAAGAAATACATATTTGGGGTAGTTTGGTGTGACTTTTAATTTTTAATTCTCCGTGATGTCCTTATGTTTGCTAAATAGGAATGACACGTTGATAAAGTTGTAAACATGCTAAAGTTGACTTTATAGATAGTCTGTTTAAAGATCTTCATTACAAAAAAAATTTTTTTAGTCAATAAATTAGTTTTCAGAAGCATCAGAACGCATAGGAGCACTGGGAATAACTAGTATAACTTAAGTTAAATAAAATGCCATTTATTATTTATTAAAAAATAATCATAATACAAAGTTAGCTATATTTTTTCATTCTCAAAACTATTACTAAAATTACTACTAGGATACTATTACTGATACTCATGTTCCCCCTCTGTTCCAAATCCCCCCAAATAGATTTTTCTCCCCAAATTGCACTCTCTGAATATAGGAGAAAAGCAATTTTCCGAGGTTTCATGTAAACTAAACCCCATCTGTAGTGTACCTCCTGCCACTTTTCCCCCTAATAGGAGGAATTGCATTCATTTGTTAATACCCTCATTCAGTCACTCATCAACATTGAAGTCTTCCAAATCCTGGCCAAGTATAATTTCCAAAACAGTATAAAAGCTCCTAGGCTAATGACTCAAGTGGGGGTAATTTCCCACTTAGGTTTCCCTGTTCTGCCAGAGGTGCTGTTGCCTTTCCTTCCATCCCTATTATTTTCTGTGTGATAAATCCTATCTTACCACTGATCTCTGTGGTCCATGGGTTCATTCTTCGAATCTCTGAGACCAAGGACCAACTTACTACAGAAAGAAATTCCAGTAACAATATTATTATTACAATGCTGCTACTACTACTATTACTACTGCTGTTACTGCTGCCAGAAAACACATTTTAGACATGTGTCATGTTTTCATGGACTGACTATCAATGCATTATCAAAATTAATTCTAATCTCTAGGTTAGAGAGGTAATGTGAAAATTACAATGAGATAAACCGAGTTTAATTCATTCCCACATTGTTTAATTCACTCTCAATGAATGTAATATATTGAGAACTGATTATCTGCAAGGCATTGTTTTATTCATTGAAATGTAGCAATGGATAGAACATAAACATTGCATCTTTATAAGGAATATACATTCTAGTTAGAAAAATAGAATATAAACAAGCAAACAAATAATAACAATAAAAAACCCCTGGAGTATAACATAATGCAAGTGAGAGAAAACTGCCAAATGACCTACCTAATAAGTCATTTGTGAATGAAATTACATCTAAATAGCAAATATTAAAGCCACTATTCAAGTGCAAAAAATCTAATTGCACAGTCCTAGGAGAAAGATAGCCCAAACTCTGCCATCTATTTCTGTGAGTTATTGGGTCATTACCTCTTACCTTTAACTCATCATTCCCTGATGTTATTTTAGTAGAATGTCTAATTAGCTCTCTCTTATGTCCATATTAGTGGCATCAGTAACCCTGCCACAAGTGAGGAATCCCCAAACCTGAAGGTCTTCAGAATTTCTGTGTGATTTTTTTTTTTTTTTTGGCAGTTTTTGGCTGGGGGCTGGGTTTGAACCTGCCACCTCCAGTATATGGGGCTGGCGTCCTTTGAGCCACCAGCGCCTACCCTGTGTGGTCATTTCTCATGGAGTTAAAAATACTTCTAAATTCAGCTTCAGCTATTGGCAAAATGTCTGCACCAATGTTACCAGAATTTCTTCCTGCAGTAGGTCCTCGGTCTCAGAGATGTGAAGAATGAACTTATGGACCACAGAATCCAGTGATAAGATAGGATTAATTTAATTTAATTAATTTATTTATTAGCAGTTCTTGGCCAGGGCTGGGTTTGAACCCGCCACCTCTGGCATATGGGGCTGGGGCCCTACTCCTTTGAGCCATAGATGCCGCCCAATAAGATAGGAATTATTAAGATGGAAAGAAATAGGGAGGGGAGGAAGGGCACCAAGACCTCTGGCAGAGATGGGGACCCAACTGGGAAGTATTGCAGTGAGACTTTTGTCTAGGAGCTTTTATACTTTTGGGGGGAGTTACACTCAGCTAGGACTTGGCAGACTTCAATGTTGATTGGTGACTGAATGAGGGTATTTAACAAACCAGTGGAGTTCTTCCTGTTCAGGGAAAAAACGATAGTGGGTATTGAGAGAGTGCAGTTTTTGGTGAGAAAAAGTCTGTGCTTATGCTTGGAAAATGGGAGTCGTTGTCCAGTCTGAGTGGGAGAAACCTGTATCACCAATACTGATGAACCTAGCAATTATCTTTTGTAACTGCTATTGTGAATTGAAAAATGCCTCATAAAGTTGTTATTGAACTATCTCTTTTATTTTTAACAAATTGCAGTTTTCATTACACAACTAGGCAGTTCACTAAGTGGGATTCAGTTAGAGGATACAGGAAAGGCCAAGGAGAATAAAAGTAAAAAATAAAATGTAGATATTTCTACAGAATAATGGGTCTCAATATAGTATCTTATCAATAAAATGTATCTATAAGCGCTAGTCCTTTATTATATTAAACATTCCCTATTTAACTTAAATATTACCTTTTAATTTTAACTTATTTCACCGAGTCCATTCTCTAATAAATTGGTCTATATCTGTCTGTTCAATTGGCAGTCCATTATTTATTCTGTGTATTGAGTCGTATCTTGGATATAAGCACACACATTTAATTGTGCCATTGGGAGGAGAGATAATGTTATACCATTTGTGTACAACTGTAAATATAATATTAAATCATAGATCTAAAAACGTAAAAAACAACTTTTCTGCCAATATCTGGATTCCAGAATTAGCACTGTAATTTAATTGTGTGTGTATGTATCTGAATATGTCATATATATATATATACACACACACACACACACATATATAGTGTGTGTGTGTGCATGCTAAATCTCTTATTCTAGTATATCCTCTACACACATGCTAAATCTCTTATTCTAGTATATCCTTTATAAACATACTTAAATTTGACTTTGGCATCTGGATTTACTTAACACTAGAACATTCTAAGAGACAAGATGAACTCTGGGAATTAAAAAATTCTTACAATTTTAGCTGCTTATATTTTAATGGTGCATATTATACCATAAACAATAATTCTTATGAGAGGGAGAGGTGAACATTTATATTTGCATGACAGCTACTAATTACAATGCAATAAGCAATGTTCTTATTTCTTCCTTGACAAAAGAGAAAATTGACTCTATAGCATAATCTAAGTAAAACAAATTTTAGAAAGTACACAATAGTATGAAAGTTGTTCTCTTAAGTCTTTCGCAATTTTCATTTATCAAACTTTAAGACATAGGTGTAATAAAGAATTTAATTTACCTTAACGATACTGGCATTTACAACTTACATTATTCATGTAAAATTACTTCATTGTATAAAATTATTCATGTTTTGAGTACAAAGAAACAAACATTTGGTTAGGTCTGTTCAAAGGTGAATGTTCTTGTTGAAGTTATGTGTTTAATAACTCATGAATATTTATACAATCTTCAGCAAAAAAAAAAAATATTTAGCACCTTGAATTTGTGATTACGGTTTTGTTAAAAGTTCAAAAGTTTCATGGTCTCTTTTGAAAAAGCCAGTCTGTGATCAATTTTTGAAAGATTGGATAAAATAGCATATTAAATTTTAAGCAAATACATTTTTTTAAGTAAAACATAAACTGCTTCAGTTCTATCACTTGGGTTCCCTGGCTCTGAAGAATACACTGTTTAAATTTTTATACTAGAGGACTTTAAAAAAAATAATTTTTGTCTTTCCTATAAGATGCTGACACTTGCTGTAAGCTCTTATAAATGTCTTAGAATCCAGAAGCATTAGATATTCATTATAAATTTCCAAAAACTATGAACACAATCAGATACCAAAGAAGTAAAACAATTAAAAGTACAGCCTTAAAATGTACTCTCTTAAATCTTTCATTTTTAAATATCATTATTCATAACACTCATACAAGTGTTCTGCATGCTAGTAGGAAGAATAATTTCAAAGGTTATAAAAAATAGCTTTAATGCATTATAAAGAATTTTCATCAAAAGTAGTACTAACATTAATTTGTAGCAATATTTGAGCACACTCATATATTTATGAATGTACATGTAGCGAGAATAAGATGGAGTCAGGCAGGACAAAGCAGACAGGACACAGGTGGTCGGATGAGATTCCGTGCTGCCTGACCCTCACACCCTGTCTCCCACTTTACTGTTTTGTAAATTTTAACTCCAACCCTAACAATACCTATCTTAAATAGTTTAGACAGATTAATTTAAGAGATTAACTTTTAAATTAAAATGTTATAATAAGTCACTGACTTATGCTGATTATTATTTAAGATATGGATTGGTGTAGTCTTATTTCAAACTTTTATGTATAAAACTGTAATTTTGGAAATGGAAAAACAGAACAGTCTTAGAAAGACTACTCTCACAGTTCTCCAAATTCCCAGCCTTCTAACATATATTTTGGTGGGCCTATCCTTATCTCTAAATATTGGCTGACAGTGACAGGCAGCTGGACCCTCTTTATCTATTAAGATTTCAGGGCTAAGAAATTGCTATAAAATATATATATATATATATATATATACATACTAACCTTTTTTTTTGTCTATAGAGTGTTCCTGGGCATTATTACCATGCATGGTGAAGATTTTTCTTCTCCTTGATTTTTTCATACTTAATTGCAAACTTGTGCAACTTTAACTAAGTAATTTTGAGCTACTGAAGTACATTGATTTCAAATTTAAATACACTTATTTATAATAAAGAATATACACATGGAATGTTAATTTTTTCATAACAAAGATCTGCAACCACTTTCCACCATGATTTACTTCATTTGAACATTTTTTGAAGAAAGAATTTATATAATGAAATAGAATTGTGTATGGAATTATAGATTTATCTTAGTAAGTATCAATTATTTAGTGAAAACATCAGAAATAATTATCATGACCAAATCAAATAGATTGCATTCGTATTAATCATTTATGAATAACAGAAGGAAACAGCAAAAACAAAAATGCCCAGCGTTTTAATATATCAAGTGTGTAAGTCACTTCTCCTGAATCTATCGTCTTTATCACATATTTAAAATATTTTTCTATATTTTTAATCTTTAAAAATATATTTTTATATATATTTTTTCTATATATTTTTCTATATATTTTATCTTTATCTATATTTAAAATAGAAGAATATGAGCACAGTAGTTCCTTTGAGTTAATTTTTTTCTTTAGTCTACTTTTTAAGCACATTAACTTTTCTTCATAATTTTCTGAAAATATTAAGGATTTTGTGCTGTTTTTGTTCTCCTTAATTAAGTGTTAGATTTCTCCCAAGGGCAAGTTTTTCAATTAGGAACAACTTTCCCCTTAAGCTTACTATCTGTTTGGTATAGAACATTTCAATTTTAATTTCACTAATCAGTACATTTGGAAGGATCCTTTCAATCCTTTTCAACTATAGGGAGCAATCTAAAGCAACTTGCTTTCTCTACACCAATGTTTTACTGGCCTTTCTATGATCTAGGTTCAAATATGTAAAACATCCTTAGGATTCTTGTTACTTTTGCGTTTTAATTCCTAAGAACTGTTTACATTTTCATTGCTTAGTTTTACTGACTCCTTTTCTCTATGCCTTTTAGACTTGAAAGATTAAATCATCTGTTATCTAATAAATATTAAGTCTTAGTCTCATTAGTTTGTTGCATAAAAAGTATTAAGTCTTAAAATATTTAGACTATAGCAATGCCATCATAATACAAAACCCATATAATCCTTGTTTGATTGGGCCGCTAGAGGACACTTAACCTAAGTAGAGCTCTCCAGGGATCTGGAATATTTCCAGGCATAAAATGATGTGGAAGCCAAGTAAGATCAACATGATGAGGGAGTAGCGGGAACATTGCTGGAAATGATGCTGGGAGACCATGAGAGAAAGAGGGGGAGAGAAAGAGCTAAAGCATTCTTGTGTGAAAAAAATAACAGCTACCATTATGATTTTAGGTTAAAATTTGTAAGGTAATATGAGTGCATATTTGTTTCATCTTTTTTTATTTTTCTTACATATACATGTGTTTATTAGGTTTCCACTTTTGCCTTCACAGAATTAAAAAGGCTTAACATTTAATAACAGTAACAATATGTAACATAAGGACTGAAAACCAAAACCTCATAAAGAATGAATGAAGATAAATACATTCAGAAAAGTAATCAGATGATCGCTGCATCGAAATGTTAAGCAATAATAATAATAATAATAATGCAAAGAAAGTAACATTCACGTTGTCAGATAGGAGTACGTCTATCATAGAATGCTTTGACTCTGAAGTTCAGAATGGAGTCATCAGTTAACATCTTCTTATTATTTTGTTTTTTCCAAAGTCTCAAAAAAATAGACAACTAATATTTATAAATAAGAGTAAAAGATAACTTCAAAAAAGATCGTGCCAAATCTTATAGAAAATAGAAAAAGAAGAAATACTTCAAAATCATTCTACTTAATCTGGATACACCTGATATTAAAATTGGAGAAAATATATTATTATAAAGGGGAAATTACAAACAGATTTCACTTATAAATGAGGATGCAATATGATAAACAACATATTAACATGTTGAATTAAAAATTAATGTTTAAGTAATATACTTCTCTAATTTATGTGAGAATTAGTCACTATTTTCTTTCTTTTTTTTTTTTTTCCTTGTCCACACTGCCTCCCTCCTCTGTCTGGTCTCCCCTTCCCCTTCATGCCCCACCATGTCATTAATTGTCATTAATTGTCTTCATATCAAAGTTGAATACATAGGATTCTTACTTCTCCATTCCTGTGATGCCTCACTAAGAATAACTAAGAATAATGTGTTCCACCTCCAACCAGGTTAATACAAATGCTGCAAAATCTCAGCCAGTAGATTTCAGCTTTCCATATTTGTTTCTTGTGACCAAAAATACCTAGCATAAATCCTGGATAAATGACTATACCTGAGCAGTAGTCCAACAATAGTTGACTGCATTGACAATATTATTAATAATATTAATAAGAGGGAGGACACATGGTACATTTTTATGTGTTAATTTTTTGTATCTGTATTATTTTGAGTGAGTTACATGAGGCCAAGATTTTTCTTTTTGTGTTGTTCAACAGTCTATATTAAGTATCCTTGAAATTTTACATATTGTGTACTTAAATGTCTTCTAGTCTTTTCTTCCGGAATCTGCCCTAACTTCTTTTTCCTTTCTACACTTCAACAAACACTACATAATCCTAGTGTGTATTAAACAGTTTGTGAAGAGATTTTTTTTTTTTTTGCAATTACTCCCATTTTCAAAGAATTTACAGTCTAGTAATAGAGATAGACTAAATACAATCCTTTTTGCAAAAAAAATTTTTTAGTAGATGTTCAGGGAGAAAAAAATAATTAACTTTACTTTTTATGTTTCCACGTGGACAATCTCATCACTTGAGTAATACTACCAACTTATTTCCACCCCTACATCTGCTATTATCCAGCTATTATTTACATGGTTAGAGAATGAGAGGTGGAAATTAATCTTATTTTTTTCCATTTTTAAAAATTTGCAAGTTAAATGGAGAGATTTTGCATTTCCTAGAACTTAACTTTTATATTTCATACGGCTACTCCTTATGGAAAAAAAAATTGGAATTTTCAGCTCAGGCATTGAATTTTTAATGCAGGGGTAATTATTAGTTAATATGCTCAAAATCATAGATGTTATTATGTTCTACTTTACCCCATGTCTGTTCATAATTAATTCTTGGGCAGAGAAGAAAATATGATATCTAATAGTCTTTTAAAATTCTAACAACAGGGCGGCACCTGTGGTTCAGTGGGTAGGGTGCCAGCCCCATATACCGAAGGTGGTGGGAACCTGGCCCCGGCAAAATTGCAACAAAAAAATAGTTCCAGATACTTGGGAGGCTGAGGCCAGAGAATCTCCTAAGCTCAGGAGTTGGAGGTAGCTGTGAGCTGTGTGACGCCACAGTACTCTACCCAGGGAGACAAAGTGAGACTCTGTCTCTAAAAGACAAAAAAATTATCAGGAAAACAGAATAAAATTCTAAAACAGAAAGGAAAACTGTAAAGAAAGTATTTGATGTGACTAATCATAATGAACCTGTAACATTTTTGTCACAACTGTATAAAATGGATCTTATCACCCTAATCATCTGATGTATAAGTCATTCCCCACACAGTCTCTTCCCAAGTAGCTTCACATAGTCACTGACGTCTATTCTCACCCAAATGACTTTGAAAAATAGTTGTGATTTCTGTCAACTTCAATCTGTTTTTCTTAATAACTATTTGGAAGTTCCAGGAAGATTACAGGATAGTCAAAGAATTATCGGTCCAGGATCCAAAAGGGTCAGAGGCTCAGGGATATTAATACAGTGTTTTCAGAGCATTTTCAACTGTGCAAGGCAACTGAAAGGAATAGAAAATGAGTAACACTCTTGAGCCATTGGCATTTAAAGGAAAAAAAAAAAATAGGAGCCCGAGAATCACTAAGGGATGATGGGCCTTAGGTAAACATGGCACTGTTTATGAGCTCCTCCCTAGGTAAAAGGATGAAATAGAAGTAGTTCAATTTTGATAAAACCCACTCCTGAAATTGTACTGCATGCTGTTATCCTCTGGGGAAGTAAATATATAAACTCCATAAGAAGAAAAATAAAATTTTCTTAGATCTTAAATTATTTGTGCAAAAATATTTGCCAAAAGAGGGCCCATCAAAGCTGAAGAGATAACTAGGTTACAGAAAGAAAGATCAAGGAGAAAAAAAAATGTCCAGAACAAACCATAGAAAGATAAAAAGAGAAAATTCAAATGAAAGACTTAAAGATATATCTATCTAGGACATATTTAATTGAATGTGCTGAAAGAGAGGAAAGAAAAATGATATTTGAATATGTAAGTAATGTTGTGTGCACTTTTTAAATAAAGTAATACACCAAACTACAGAGTAGCAGTGTTATCTAAAATTCAAGCAATATAAATAAATGAAATCCATACCTAGAAATGTCATAATAAAATTATAGACAAACAAACAAAAATCTTAAAATGTCAGGATAAAAAGAATACTTCAAGGGAAAATTGATAGTGGATTCTCAACATTAATAATACAATTTGTAGTATATAGAATAGTTCAAAAATTATTTAAATCTGGGTGACGCCTATGGCTCAGTGAGTAGGGCACCGGCTCATTATACTGAGGTTGGTGGGTTCAAACCCAGCCCTGGCCAAACTGAAACAAAAGAAATAGCTGGGCTTTGTGGTGAGTTCCTGTAGTCCCAGCTGCTGGGGAGGCTGAGGCAAGAGAATCACCTGGGCCCAGAAGTTGGAAGTTGCTGTGAGCTGTGTGACGCCACGGCACTCTACTGAGGGCAATGAAGTGAGACTCTGTCTCTCCAGAAAAAAAAAAAAAATTATTTAAATCAGATTGACACAAAAATTTACCAACATAGGAACTTATAGTAAGTAACACATAGCACTCCAAAATTAAAGCTCAGTAAAAAAATAGCATATTAGAAAAGCTATTATATATACCATATGAACAAAATATAAGAGAAATTCCCATCAGTTGAATAACACTAAAGGAATTATGTACATATACACATATATACACATACTCATATATATTCACATATATTTAATGTATATGAATATTTATAGTTCACATACGTATGTGAATATATAAATTCATATATATTTTATATGTGTGTAACTATATCGTGAAAAAATTAGAGATGCCAAGAACAAGTGAAAAAATAAAACAGTAACTATGTGTATAAATCTAAATAAACATTGACTGCATGAAGCAACACTATTAATATCTTGTGGAATGTGCAAAGAAAATAACAACGAGAGCAATTTATAGGCCTGTAAAATGACAAACACCGGCTGTTCATGTTTTTGATAAGGGCAAACATATCTATTAATGGTAAATATTTATACGACTATATATGCAACTACCATACTAATAGAAAAAATATAATTAGAAGACATGAATAGAGTGATATGCCGTATGCATAGATTGGAAGAGAACATTATAATTTTGTCAGATCTTTCCTAACTGTAGTATAGATTCAATACAGATAAATTCCTAATAATATTTAAAATATTAGCAGTTTAGCTAAGAGTGGTAACTCGTGCCTATGATCCTAGCATTCTGGGAGGCCAAGGTAGGTGGATCACCTGAGTTCAGGAGTTTGAGACCAGCCTAAGCAAGAACCCTCATCTCTACTAAAAATAGAAAAACTAATAGTCATTCTGGTAAGTACCTCTATTCCCAGCTACTTGGGAGGCTGAGACAGGAGGATCCCTTCCGTCCAACAGTTTGAGTTACTGTGAGCTATAATGTCATAGCACTCAACCCCAGGGAAACTTAGTGAGACTCTGTCTCAAAAAATAAATAGCTGGGCATTGTGGTGGACTCCTACAGTCCCAGCTACTTGGGAGGCTGAGGCAAGAGAATTGCTTCAGCCCAAGAGTTTGAGGTTGCTATGAGCTGTGATGCCACAGCACTCTACTGAGGGTGACATAGTGAGACTCTGTCTCAAAAAAAAAAAAAATTAGCAATTTAGTTGTACTATTTATATAGAATATCAGATCTAAAATAGTCAAATAACATTTAATAAGTTAAACTGAGGGAATATATGCTTTAACAATTATAAAGTTTTAATAATTAGCTGAATTTGCTATTTGCATAGAAAGAGGTGATTGAAATAAAGCAGTCTCTGACATGAAAGAGTTACTGGATAAAATTAAGGATAGATTATATATTCCAGAAGAAAATAGTGAAATTAAAGAATAACAAGCAGAAACTACATATGGAAGTACAGAAAGAATAAAACTGAACATAAAAGAGTTTGAGTTATATGTGGAACAATAGTGATATAAAGTGGATAATGAAATATACATAGAGAAATAAAAATGTTGATTCTTTGTAAGTGTTAGTACATTTGATAAACCTCTAGTTGGATGGGTAAAAGTAAAAATAATACAGATGAACTATAATGCAGAAATACAGAAAATACAAATTACCAAGGGCAGAGATAGAGATAGGAATGGGAACATGAATTATAATTCTATAAACACTAACTGTATAATAGAAGAATAATATTAATTCATTTATGCTAATTAACTTGGCAAATGCAATGATAGAAAAAATTCTTGTTAGAAAGAAACTCCAGAGAAAAGGAAGATATTTGGTAACCTTACATATGTTTTAAAAAATTATGTTTTTCATAAACAACCAAAAAACTACTTCTCACAAAAAACCCATTCATAGATGCCTTCATTAATGAACTCCTTAAAAAAAAAATGAAAGAAGAACTGTTATCAGTTTCATCCTAACTCTGTCAAAAAATGTAGGTAATTGGAATAGTAGAATGGGACAAAATAACCCTGAAAACAAAATGCAATCATGTTCATTACAGGAGAAAACAAGACTGATATTCCATTGATAGATTCAAGCATTCTTTAAATAGTGAAGGGGGAAGGAGAGTATCTTTCCACTTACTTTTGTCCTTTACCATGTACAAGGCTTTCATTTTCTTAGTTAAATTCATTCCTAATTTTATTCCTTTTAATACTATTATAAATATGATAATTTTCTTAACTTCTTTTTCAAACATGTGGTTCATTGCTAGTGTTTTGAACACAACTAATTTTTATATTGATTTTATATCCTACAAGATTGCTGAATTTGCTCATTAAGACTAGCAGTTTTTGGTAGAATCTTTAGAATTTTCTACATATTAGATCATGTCATCTAAAAACATACTTCCCCCCCCCCCACCATTTTAATGCTGTTTATTTCTTTTTCTTGCCTAATAACTTTGTCTGAGACTTCCTAAACTTTGTTGACTGGAAATGGTAAGAATCAGCATTCTTCTCACTGTTGAGTCTGATGTTAGGCGTGTGCTTATCACATAAAAACTTTATTATTTTGAGGTAATTTGTCATCTATTTTGTTGAAAGTCTTTATCATGAAGGGTGTTGAATTTTTTCAAATGCTTTTTCTTTATCTGTTGAGATAATTATAAAGGCTTTTTAATCCTTCATGTTGTTAAAGTAGTATATCACATCAATTGCCTTATATTGGATCATTCTTGCATCCTAGGTATAAATTCAACTTGGTCACAGGGTATAATCTTTTTAATGTACTATTGAATTTGGTTTGTTAATATTTTGTTGAGAATTTTGTATCTGAGCTTTGGTATCAGGGTAACTTAGGCCTCATAAAATAAATTTAGAAGTATTCCCTCCTCTTTAAATTTTTTTTAAAAGCATGAAAAAGTTTGGCTTAATTCTCTTTTAAATAATAGGTAGAATTGAAATACTCAGGAAATATCTGTCCAAATGATAAGACAGTTTGAAGGCTATTCCTTGATTAAAAATTTTTATGAGAAAATTTTGCTCTACCAAACCACAAAGTTAAGAACATCCAGGTTTTTTTTTTTTTTTCCCTGAATGATGTGGTGAGATGTTTCCTTTACTCAACTATTAGTAATCCTAACCCATTAGTAATTTCTCTTAATGCAGCATCTAAATTTGAATTTCCCAACATTTTTAGGTAGAATTCTTCTACTGTCCTACATAGCTTCTAACATCTTCTAATAAAGATATTTATTTTTCCCAATTTTTTTACTTGATAGAAAAATTTACACAAAATAAAATGGATAGGCCTTACCACATAATTCATTAGATTTTTGGCAAATGTGCAACCTATGTGTGGAAGATGGAGCTCAAATTTACCTTTAGTGGAAAATTTCTACCTTTACCTCCAGAGATTTTTGGATTTTTTTTTTACTTATTGGTCAAGATAAGAACAGTACAATTTATTGAGCCATATAAAGTCCAGCAGACTTTTAGGGACCTACCAGAGTCAGCTTCTTTGTGGATGATGTATATCCAATACAAACAGTTAAGCCTGCCTGGCATGGTTACAAGGCTAAGGGACATACAAATTCCACTGGGACATTTTGCTTTGAGCTCCTTTGAAAACAGCATTCCCATACAAATCTTGGTGACAGACTACAGATACTGTGAGAATAAGGACTGGACCCTGTGGAGCTTATCCTGCTATATCTCTCAGACCACCAATATTTTCCTGCTCTTTAATTTCTCTTGCTTCACTCTACCTTTTGCCTTAAATAGAAACTTTTTTTTTCATTTTTTTTTAATTAGGGATTCATTGAGGGTACAAGATTTGTCACACACTGAGACTCCAGCCCCCTCCCTCCCTCTCTCTGCTTTATTAAAAACTCTAATAAAGTATGTTCTGCTAATTCATCCCAATATTTTAATCTGAAACATTTTTACAGAATGCAACTCAATAACACCTATCAAGATATAGATCCTGTCCCTTTTTCATGCCTACCACCCATCACTCAGGAAACCAATGTACTTATTTCTCACAACACCCTATTAGTTTTCCTGTTCTGGAATCCTGACTCAAAAGTTTTTTCACATAAAAAATGTCTACCGACAATGTGCTTGCATTTCTGGAGTAATAAAATACATAAGGAAATGTTCCACTGTGAAAATATCACAAAAAATCAGGATTAGATTTTAAGACTGTAAATAATTGAAACAGCAGAAAAATGCATTGACTACATTTACAGAAATTAAAGACATTGAAGCGGAAACTAAAAATAGAAAGAAAATAACATTAAAAACAAACAAAATTAACTTCCTCAATTTATATTTTTATGAGGTAACACTAAAGAGCAGACCTATATTGTGCTATTTTTATTTTATTTTTAATCATTTGGGATTCATTGAGGGTACAAAGTATTAGGTTACACTGATTGTGTTTGTTAGGTAAAGTCCCTCTTGTAATTGTGCCCCACTCCAAAAAGGCACACCACGACCTCCAATCTCTCTCTCTCTCCTCCCCTCTCCCTGATCCCTCATTTCCCTACTCCCAACTTTGTATTAGGTCATCTACTGCCTTCATATTAGAATTGAGTACATTGGATACTTACTTCTCCATTCTTGTGATGCTTTACTAAGAAGAATGTGTTCCAACTCAATCCACATTAATACAAAAGATGTAAAATCTCCATTTTTTCATGGCTGAATAGTATTCTATGCTACACACATACCACAGCTTGTTAGTCCATTCCTGGGTTGGTGGGCATTTAGGTTGTTTCTACGTTTTTAGCAATTGTAAATTGAGCTACAATAAACAGTGCAGTGCAAATGTCCTTATGATAAAAGTTTTTTGTTTTGTTTTGTTTTGCTTTTCCTTTTGTGAAGATGCCTAGTAAGTGGATTGCAGGAGCAAAGGGAGATTTAATTTGAATTCTTTGAGGATTGTCCATATTTTCTTCCAAAAAGATTGCATTAGTTTGTGGTCCCACCAGCAGTGTAAAACTGTTCCTTAGAGAAGGTTCTATTCATGTCTCTTGCCAAGTGATACATGGGATTGTTGGCTCTTTTTGGTTGATTGAGTTATCTGTAGATCCTGGTTATCAAGCTTTTGTCTGATTCATAATGTGCAAATATCTTTCCCATTCTGATGGTTGGCTACTTGCTTTGGTTATTGTCTACTTAGCTATACAAAAGCTTTTCAGTTTAAGAGTCCCATTTATTTATTTTTCTTTTGGTTTCAATTGCCATAGAAATCTTCTTCATAAAATCATTCCTCAGGCCTGTATCTTCAAGTGTTTTCCCCACACTTCTTTTGAGGATTCTTAGTGTTTAATTCCATAGATTTAAATATTTTATCCATCTTGAATCAATTTTTGTAAGTGATAAAAGCTGTGGGTCTAATTTCAGGCTTTTGCAGGAGATTATTGAGTTCTCCCAACTTTATATATTGAATAGGGATACTTTTCCCCAGTGTATGTTCTTATATGGGTTACCAATGTTCAGGTGGCTATAACGTGTTAGTTTTAGCTGATGGTTTTCTCTTCAGTTTCAAATGTCTATGTCTTTATTTTTGTTCCAGTTTCATGCTTTTTTGATCACCATGTCCTTGTAGTATAGCCTAAAGTCTGGTAGGGTGATACCCCAGCTTTGTTTCTATTACTAAGAATTGCCTTGGCTATATGGGTTTTTTTTCTGGTTCCATACAAAAAGAAGGATTATTTTTTTGCAAATCCTGTAAGTATGATGTTTGTATTTTAGTGGGGATTGCTTTGAATCTGTAGATTGCTTTGGGAAGTATAGACATTTTAACCTTGTTGAATTTTCCCAACCATGAGCATGGTTTATTCTCTCAGTTGTTAATACCTTCTGTTATTTTTTTTCCTCAGGTTTTCATAATTTTCTTTGTGGAGGTCCTTCACCTCTTTTGTTATGTATACTCCTAGGAATTTAATTAATTAATTGGAAGCTACTGTAAAGGGAATTGTGCTCTTGATTAGCTTCTCAACTTGGTTATTACTGGCATATACAAAGGCTACTGATTTGTGGACATTAATTTATATCCTGAGACATTACAATATTTTTTGTCACTACCAGGAGTCTTGTAGTTGAGTCTTTAGGTTTCTACATGATCATACAATCAGCCAAGAGTGAGAATTTGGCCTCCTCTGCCCCCATTTAGATGTCCTTTATTTCCTTCTGTTGCCTGTTTGTATTGGCTAGAACTTCTAGCACTATATAGAATAATAGTGGTGAAGAGCACAACCTCATCTGATTCTGGTTCTCAGTGGAAAAGCTTTCACTTTTACTCCACTAAGTATAGTATTAGTTGTGAGTTTGTCTTATATGGCTTTGATCAATTTAAAAAATTTACCACCTATGCCTATACTCTTAAGAATTCTGTATTTTATAAAATGCTTTTTCTGCATCTATTCAGAGAATCATATGGTCATTGTTTTTGCTTCTGTTGATATGGTGAATTATGTTTATGGACTTGTGTATATTAAACCATCCTTGCATTCCTAGGATGAAATCTATTTGATCATGATGCATAATTTTCTAAATGTGTAGCTGCTCTATTCTAGGATTTTATTGAGAATTTTGCATCTATATTCATTAGTGACACGGGTCTGAAGTTCTCCTTTTTAGTTGGGTCTTTTCCTGGTTTTGGTGTCAGAGTGATGTTTGCTTCATCAAACATCAATTTCTTGGAATAATTTCTGCAGCATGGTTATAAGCTCTTCTTTGAAGGTTTGAAGAATTCCAGTGTGAAGTCATCTTGGCTAGGACTTTTTTTGTCTGAGAGATATATTATTGTTTCTTTGATTCTAGTGCTGCAAATTGGTCAGTTTAAGAGATCTGTTTCTTCTTGGTTAAGTCTAAGGAAAGAGTGTGATTCCAGGTATTGATTCATTTCCATACATTGTCAAAGTTCTTTGTATAGAGTTTCTTGTAATACTCAGAGATAATCATTTATGTTTCTATGGCATCTGTTATTATTTCCTTCTTATGGTTTCTGACTGAGGTTATTAGATATTTTACTTTTCTGCTTCTAATTAATCTGGCCAAAGGTTTATCAATTTCATTTATCATTTTGAAAAACTTCTTTTCTAAATAATCTTTTTGTCTTCAATTTCATTAATTTCTGACTTAATTTTGGACATTTCTTTTGCTGGCTTTGGGATTAGATTTTTCTTTCTCCATCTCCATCAGATGGTTCAAGAGAGATATGCTCTCTTCCTGTTGTTCAATGTAGACATTTAATGTGATAAATTTCCCACTTAAGACTGCTCTTCCTGTATCCCACAGGTTTTGGTAACTTGTTTATTCATAGTTGTTGTGTTTGAGGAATTTTCTCCATTATCTCTTCCTGGATGCAACTATCATTCGGCATAAGGTTGTTTACTTTTCATGCTATTGTGTGGGAAATAAATGTTTCATTGGATTTGAGTTCTGCCTTTATTGCCTTGTGGTCTGAGAAGATACAAGATTTAATTTCAATTGTTTTAATTTTGTTGAGGTTTGATTTGTATCCTATGATGTGATCTATTTTGGAGAATGTTCCATGTGCTGATGAGAAAAATATATGTTCTTTAGCTTTGGAATGGTGTGTTCTGTATGTGTCTATTAATTCTATTTGTTCTTTCATCACCTTTAATTCATGTGTATCTTCAGTTAGTTTCTGTTTAGAGGATCTGTCCTGTTCTATCAGAGGGGTGTTAAAGTCCCTGGCTATTGTGGTGTTATGGAATATCATATTGCTCAGTCCCATCAAGGTCTGTTTTATAAATCTGGGAGCTTAAGTTGGGTGCATAAATATTTAAAATTGAAATATCTTCTTGTATTTTTCCTTGATCAGCATAAAGTCTTCATCTTTGTCTTTCTTAACTTTAGTTGCTGTGAATCTGCCTGTAACTGCAAATAAGATTGAAACCTCTCTTTTCTTCTGATTTCAATATGCTTGAGATACTGTTTTCCACCCCTTAACACTGAGTCTTGATTTGTCTTTCAAGGGTAGGTATGTCTCCTGGCGATAGTATACGGATGGCTTGTGTTTTTTTTTTTTTATACAAGCAGCCAGCCTGTGCCTCTTCAGTGGGGGAATTCAATCCATTAACATTTACTGAGAGAATTGATAAGTGTATTAGAATTCTATTCATCTTATTTTGTGAAAGTCCATTGTATAGTTTTCTCCTTTCCACCATTGTGGAAGCTAAGTTTGGCCTTTAGCTTCTGGGTGTTTACTTTGCTGGTGATCCATTGTGATAGTCAGTGTGAAAAATAGGTCTATGTATTTCCTGTACAGCTGATCTTATTGTGGCTAATTTCCTCAGTGTTTGCATATCAACAGATGGAAATTTCATTTCTCCATCAATTTTAAAGCTTAGTTTAGCAGGATACAGAATTCTATGTTGAATATTGTTTTGTTTAAGTATCTTGAAGGTGGATGACTATTCTCTTCCAGCTTGCAAACTTTCAGTTGAAAATTTTGCCATCACTCTAATGACTCTGCCACTGTAGGTCACTTGGCACTTATACCACTTACACTTATCTGCTTACAGAATTTTCTCTTTCATCTTGACTTTGGCAGGTTCGTTACAATGTATCTTGGAGAAGCTCTGTTTGAGTTGAGATGGCTTGGGGTTCGATATCCATCTAAAAGTAGTAGGTGGGAATCTTTGCTAAAACTTCAAAAGTTTTTATTTATGATAGTCTCCAGTAGGGCTTCCAATTTTTTGGACAAAATTGGAATCCCTATTATTTTATGTTTGAGCACTTCATGAAGTCTCATAGTTATCTAAATGACTGTTCTGCTGTCTCCCTCTTCTTTTCTGCCTCTTTGACTACCTATCTTAACTCAAAAATTTTATCCTCTAGCTCTGCAGTTTTTTTCTTCACAATGATCTAATCTATTTTTTATATTTTCTACTGCATCTTTACATTCCCTGATTGTCGCCTTCATTTCGTTAAGCTCTGCCATATCCTTCCTATAGTCTACATATCTCTCATCCATTTTTTGGTTCTATCTTTCCATTTTCTTGTCCATTCCCTTTATTATCTTTATCAGCCATATTCTAAATTCCCTTTTTGTAAAATTCATTAATTCTTCATATGTGAAGTCCTCTGTAGTAACTGCATCATGGTTTCTTAGGGGAGTTGCTCTGCTTTGGTTTTTCACGTTGCCTGACTTTTCTGTTGGGTCCTCTTCATGTATGCTTTATTCTTGTTTAACTCCTCATCCTCCTTTTTCCTCCTTTTTCCTTTTTTTGCTTTAAATTTTCTTTTTATCAGAGCTTAGATGGTAAAGTGGCCTCTTGGTAGAAGACCAAAAGGAAGAAAATTGTAATGAGTGAGTAGGGAGAAATAAGATGAAAAGAAACAAAGTAGGACAAAAAAGGGAAAAGAATAAACAGGGAAGGGGATGAAAGGAAAGAATTGAAGGATAGGAGAGAAGAAGGACCTGAAGAGAGAATAAGAGTCATAGGAGAAAGGGATATTGATCATTACAGTGTTAATACCATGGCTGCAACTCAAAGATTTTAAGGGCTTTGAATGGGTGGGTTCTTCAAAATCATGAGCTACTTTCTAGCTTGAGGAAAGCTGTGGAGTTCTGATTGTGCAGTTGTAAGACCACCACAACCTGAGAGGTGCATTCAAGGAATGACCCTCAAACTGTTTCTCTTCCCTTCCCAAAACAATAGTCTTTTCTTCTTGAACTCTCTCTGCCTGAAAGCACACAGCCTTTTCTCCCTAAAGTTAATTTTTACCCCATGTACTACTACTTTCTCTCAACCTTGTAAGATGAAAATATTCCCATTTGCTTTCTTAGCTGTTTGCAGCATTATTAGTATAAGCAAATTTGTTTAGGTATATAAAGCTGTTCACATGGTTCTGTGCTAGCTATAGTCACACCTCCCAACCCCATCCTTATCTCTTGTATTATCTTTGTTTCTTGTGTGTCTTATTTTCTCATTCCCCACCATTCCCACTCTGGTTTGTTTACTCTTTATACTGGCTCATGAAAGAAAGCCAGACTCTACCTCTGCCAAAAATAGGAAGAGAAAGAAAATAGCAAAAAGAAAAAATAAGAAAGAAAAAAAATAAAAATGAAAAATTTTGCATTGTGATCTTGACAATACAGTCTTACCAGGGTCCAAGATAGAAGGGCTCCCTCAAATGTGATCTTTTGACCTCCTTTATCCAGACTACTGCCGTAACCTCCCACTCAGACTAAAACCATGCAGCCTTGATTCTCAGAGAAAAAATAAGAAAAAACAATAATAAATTTAAAATAGATAAAGAAAATTAAAAATTACAGTTGTATCAAACAGAGGAGAGAGAGGGAAGAGAAAAAGGAAAGAAAGAAAATACTAAAAAAGGGGGGATTTATCTTAGCTGTGGTATGAGAGATTTATGTGAAAAAGCTGAGAAAAGCAGAAAAACAGCCATCAAAAGAGAGAAATGAGAGGGGTGCAATAGAGCGAGAGGATAAATGAGTCCCAAACACCCTACCCAAAAATATAGGAGCCCTTGTTCTTGATGAAAGTAGAAATGAAAGTTAAGAAGAGACCTAACCAGCCAGGTATGGTTGCTGGTAATCCCAGAACTCTGGGAGGCTGAGATAAATAGATCTCCTAAGCTCACAAGTTTGAGAACAACCTGAGCAAGAATAAAACTCCATCTCTGAAAATAACCAGGTGTTGTGGCGGGTGCCTGTATCTCAATTATTTGTGGGGCTGAGGCAAGAGAATTTATCAAGCCCAACAGTCTGATGTTGCTGTGAGCTATGAGACCATGGCTGTCTATTAGGGGTGACAAAGTGAGATTCTGTGTCAAAAAAAGAAAAAAAAGAAAAAAAAAGAATATAACCAACCAAACAAGTTAGCAAAAACAAAACACAACAAAACAAAAAAGCTCAAATAGCCCAAAAATAACACCAACCTCAGCAACAACAACAACAACAAACAAGAACTTAAAAATACACACACACACACACACACACACACACATATATATATAGCAATATATTACCAAGAGACCAGGTGGTGCTGTGGTTTTGAAGACAGAGAACATGCAACCTCTCTATAGATTCTGGACATGGTCCTGATTGATAAATAAGTTGCTCTTGGTGATTGCCTGATAGTTTCCTCAGCATTCAGTCCTTGCCAGATTGGGATCCTAAGGCTCTCCAGAATCTTTCAGAGGCTGGTTTCACAATGCCCCTTAACAACAGTTCCTATGAAATGTGGGAACCAATCACCTTCCCCCAAGAGTGGAAGCCCAATCCAGGTAGGCCAGCATAGGTGGATGTCCTTTAGTCCTCTGCTAAAAGGCCTCCTCTCATGACCTTCTCATGACCTTCCCAGTATGGCTGCTTCACAAGCCACCAAATTGATGATAAATCTACTCCACACAGTGTATTCCAATCTTGTTGCTGTGTACTGTTAGAGACCACCCATTCTTCCAAGGATTCCACTCAATGCACAGTTTCCACTGAACTGAAAACTGCAGAAAGGTTTCCTCCTCCTCCCAGACCTTCTTTCAAAGGCTGGCCATTCCTACCGGCTCCAATTTACTTGCCTACTGAATCAGACCTCCACAGCTTTGGATCACCCACTCTCTGCTGCACATCACTGCTTCACTGTGCTACCGGATTAAGGTCCCCCTGCTCCAGGTATGGCTGGGTTCTCTCTTTTCCCAGTTGTACTAGGGGAATTGAATTATCCTTCTGGTCTGCCATCTTGCTTCATCCCTCTCAATTTCTATTTTTCAATTCAATTCTGATTTTATTTGCAAATATTTTTTCTGCAATCAATGCAGAAAAAGCCTTCGATAACATCCAGCATCCCTTTATGATCAGAACACTTAAGAAAATTGGTATAGAAGGGACATTCCTTAGACTGATAGAGACCATCTACAGCAAACCTACAGCCAATATTGTATTGAATGGAGTTA
>CAUYQV010053646.1:0-45803 GCA_963574575.1 Galagoides demidoff
TGTTTGTTTGTTTGTTTTTATGAGACAGAGCCTCAAGCTGTCCCCCTGGGTAGAGTGCTATGGCATCACAGCTCACAGCAACCTCCAACTCCTGGGCTCAAGCGAGTCTCCTGCCTCTGCCTCCCAAGTAGCTGGGACTACAGGCACCTGCCACAACGCCTGGCTATATTTTGGTTGCAGCCATCATTGTTGTTTGGCGGGCCGGGCTGGATTTGAACCCGCCAGCTCAGGTGTATGTGGCTGGCACCTTAGCCACCTGAGCCACAGGTGCTGAGCCCTAACAAATTTTTGATATTAAAATCTGATCTAAAGCTCCCCAAACTTTGAGAATCGATTTGTCTTTATAAGTGTCTAGCTTCAAAATCACCCACTAAAACTTGAGCCTGCTGACCAGCCTTCATGAGAAAATGAAAACAGCTTTCTTCCATATAATTTACCTTGAAGGTCCAGGAACTCTAATCAGACACCCCCCGGCATGCTAAACACCTTGGGGACCCTAGGCTTACCAAGTGAGACCAGGCATTGAAAGTGCAAGGCTCCATTTACTGCACACTTCCTGCATGTGCTCCATTAAGTATTCCACCTATCCGTCCACACACCTACCCAGAGAGACCAGTTCTGTTGTTGTCTCCATTTTACATATTAGGAAGTGGAGGCTTAGATAAGTTAAAAATCTATGCAAAGTCACACAGAGTAAATTATAAAGCCAGAATTTGAACAAAGACGGTCTGATGACAAAACTCCAGATTAGTGCCTGTGCCACACTGTCCTCCTTTCCCATGGCTCTTTTGGGACTGACACAGCTTTCCTTCAACAATCCAATTCCTAAAATGGGCAAAGATTGAGAGGAAGGTCACAGTTCCCCTTTCATGGCTCCTTGAACTTCAAGAATTCTGTCTTCTGTGAGGCGCCTGTGGCTCAGTGAGTAGGGAGTCAGCCCCATATACCGAAGGTGGCGGGTTCAAACCCAGCCCCAACCAAACTGCAACAAAACAATAGCCAGGTATTGTGGCAGGCACCTGTGGTCCCAGCTACTCAGGAGGCTGAGGCAAGAGAATCACTTAAGCCCAAGAGCTGGAGGTTGCTGTAAGCTGTGATGCCACAGCACTCTACCCAGGGTGACAAAGTAAGACTCTACCTCCAAAAAAAAAAAAATTCTGTCTTCTGTCCAACCGGCCTTGAAGAGAGGAAATGCTTAAAACAGGAAAATGGCATGAATAGCAAGAATAATATTAATAATAATAGTCTTTATCTATGGTTACCTCATGCTATTTCTGCAAAAGTCAATATTGGGTGCTATAGTAATAAGAGCAAAGAATATCGAGTCAGAATTTCTAGAATTGAGCCCCGGCTCTTCTACTTAACTCTATAAATTTGAATAATCTTCTAAGCCTCAGTTTCCTTCTCATAAAATGGGAATATTAATGTTTGCCTTACTGGATCACTATGCAGATTAAAAGAGAAGATATAAACTATTACTACTGGTGGGAGTATAACTGAGGCCACCATCCTGATATATAATCTTAGTAGAATTAAGTATGTATACACATAATCCCAGCACTATGGGAGACTGAGGTGGGAGGATTACTTGCAGACAGGAGTTCGAGACCAGCCTGGGCAACATAGTGAGACTTCAGGTCTACAAAAAATTTAAATATAGGCAAGGTGGTGTATGCCTATAGTCCTAGTTACTCAGAAGGCTGAGCCAGGGGGATTGCTTGCACCCAGAAACTGGAGGTTGCAGTGAGCTGTGCTCACCAGTATACTCCAGTGTGGGTAATAGAGCAAGACCCTGTCTCTAAAATAAAATTTTAAAAGTATGCACACACTCTCTAACCTAGCAATGCCACTCCTAGGTATATATCCCAGGGAAAGTCTTGAGTTCATAAAGAAGCCCACATATGAATAGAACAGAACCATTTGTGCTATTAAGAAATTGAAGGCAACCCAAGTGTCTATTACTATTACTGGGTGAATATATATGTACGATCTGCTGTGTGAGCCTAGCAGTCGGAAATAGTGAAGTTGAACTTACAGATGGCAACGTGACTAGATCTCAGAAACAATGTTAAATGGAAAAAGTAAGAACAGATAAGGCAGCACCTGTGGCTCAAGGAGTAGGGAGCCGGCCCCATATACCGGGGATGGCGGGTTCAAGCCTGGCCCTGGCCAAAGCTGCAAAAAAAAAAAAAAAAAAAATTTACAGAAAGAGCAGATAAAGTGTATAGCACAGTGTCACTTACATACATTAGAAAACAGTCAAAACAGCACTGCATATTTTTCAAGGATACAGATATAACTATAAATGTGGCCTAGCTCATGTCATTCCTCTGTTCAAGAACTTCCATTGGTTTCCCTTCATATTCAGAGTACAAGCTGAGATCTGCCTTTGCAATGGTCCACAGGTCTACACTATTTGCCACTGACCCAGCTTCCTCTCAGCCTTCTGGTTCTCTCTTTTCTCACTCATTCTGCTCTGACCACTGGCCTCCTGATCTTTCTGGGCTTCTGACATGCCAGGCAAGATCCTGCCTCAGGACCATTGTACTTGCTATCTCCCCATACCTGGGCCACTCTACCCTGGATATCCACATGCCTGATCACTTCCCTGCATCTGATCTAACGGGACCCTTTCAGTAAGGCGCTCTTTAATCACCCCGTAGGCACTGCCGTCCACTCCTGGCCACCCACCACACAAAGCATCCCTGGCCACCCACCACACAAAGCATCCCCTGCCCTGCTGTTTGTTTCCATAGACTTTATCTCTAGTCAGTGGATTTTACTCATGTATCTGTCCTGATCTGTCTCACCTTATTTGAACATAAGCATCATGAATGCAGGAGTTTTTTATTGTTTTGTTCTCTACTGTATTCCCTGTACCTATAACTGGGTCAGATACAAAGTAGACAGTTTATATTTGTTGGCTGGATGAAGATCTCTAAATAAGCCTGTAGAATATGGATTGGAAGAGCACTTCTTAAATACACTAAAGCTGTTGCCTCCCATGAGGAAGGAAAATGAGAACAGACGTGAGGGACGACAGAGAAAAAGAATGAATCAAAAAGGGCCTTCAGTAAACTGTGGCCGCCGGTGCCGTGGACTTGGTGCCAGGATCAACCCAGCTGTGCAGCTGAGCTTTCGCTGCCATGCTGCAGGAGGTGACCGAGAGTGCACGTCTGGTTCCCTCAGCCTTACTCTGCAGGGTGGTCCCTGGGCCCTTTCCACTTTTGCTGAAGATGAGTGAAATGGGGCTTACAAAATAGAACAGAACATGTGGAAATTGAATCATTGTCTTACGACTCTAGCAGAAGTAAGCAGAACAAGCAAAACAACCGGACTTAAGGAAGAAAAAGCAAACACACGACTAGAAAGCCTAAACTGCAAGCCTCTTCCTCAAACACGAATCCTCAGAAAACTCTCCCCGTGCGGTAATCTGCAACTCTTCCATGGCTCCTATTCAGTCTGGATTATTCAATGATAGCTGTCAGTGCCCTCCCTAATCCTGCCATCACCTCTCTCCCGACTCTGCTCCTGACATCCTGACCTACCCTTACTGTGACAAACCCTTGGCCTGTGTCAGTCACTGACCCTCCCTGGGGGTCCCCCTCACTCTTTTCTGGCCAGTCTGGACCCTCAAGCTCTTCTCAACCCTATTTTATAACCTTTCTCCCACTTCCAGAAGCTTTTCTTAAGCCATACTCACCAGTGGCCCAATAGCCAGCCTTCCCCCCATTCTGCCAACACTGACAGCCAGCCTTGCCCTTTCTGTCTGGTGGTGTCCTCAGGGTGTCCCTTAAGCTCTATTACAGTCTAAAAGCTTCCAGGGGGCAGTGCTCCCCCTCTGAATTCCACATTCCCACCACCAACCCTTTTTACCCAGGAAAAAGGCCTTCTCATAATCGTACCAAGCAACCAAAAGAGACACTTGGGACAGAGAAAATAAATACATACATGCATTGATTGACTGGTATGGCTTAGGATTCCTAGAAGTAGGAAATACTTTTTTTTTTTTTTGAAAGAGACAAGGGGCCAGACAGAGGTGGGAACAGGAGACTAGAACAGACACAAACGTCTAGTTAAAGAGAATTTCCTGGGGACATTTCCTAATGAGAGCTCTGCGTCTGTGAACCTCAGTTTAATTGGGAGGGAAACAGTCTCTCCCAAAGGAGGAGCTTGGTGCAGGGGAGGTGCTTAAAGAAATACGGAGGAAGGCCAGAGAACATGAAGCCAGCTTGTATGAATTCCATAATGCCCCTGGCTCCCTCCTTACCTCCCTCCTCCTCCCTGAGTTTCTCTCAGGCTCTGAGCTCTTTCCAAACTCCAAAACAAAAGTTCCATCCCAGTAGCCAAGAAGATCTCATGTTAAATCCAACAATCCACCCACTAAATTGCAAGCCGTCTTGTTTTCCCAGCCAACCCCACCCAATTCTCCTGATCCTGGAGGTCATCGTGTTCATTGCTCTGTCTCTAAGCAGGGTGCTGCCCTCACGCTAGACCTTGCCTTTTCAAGACACTTTTCCAAGGAAGTTAAGTTCTACTGGTTTCCTTGGCTGGCTACTAACGATCCTGCCAGTTAGGAAGTTTGGCCTCACAGCTCCTGCTCAAGTTCAGTTCAGATACAAATTACTCTGCTAGAAGTTGAATAAAGACATGAGAGTTTTACTTCCCTCTATGCACATGGGGCTTATCAGATAGTTCCAATTTATCGGTGAGTACACGTGGTGTTTGTTTTTCCGTTCTTTAGATACTTCACTTAGGATAATGGGCTCAAGTTCCATCCCAATTGTTACAAAAGGCATTAAGTCATCTTTCTTCATGGCTGAGTAGTATTCCGTGGCATACATATGCCACGTTTTGTTAATTCACTCATGAATTGATGGACATTTGGAAATCAAGCAGGAGGGAGGAGGGGATGGACAAAAACCTACCTAATGGGTATCTGGGTGACAGACACACTTAAACCCTGACTCAAGCATTACTAAAGTGATCCATACAACTAAAAACATTTGTACCCCAGAAACACTGTGAAATAAAAAAAGACTTTTGAGAGGAAGGCTAATAGGGGTGTTGAATTTTCAAGTCTCAAAGTTTTAAAGAAGTGGACTTTTACTACACTATCTCCGCAGATTATATCAATCACTTTGTATGCAAATAGAGAACCTTTCCTGATCCCAAATTATGTAAGTTTGCTCCTCAAAATTTTCAGAGAATGAAAACTCTAGAGCCAATCAAACCAATGCTTCCCAAACAAACAAGTAAAACTTTTCTTGATATTTGAGGTTCCCAAGTGTTTCCAGAGTCTTGACTCAAGCCCCTTTGCAGCTACAGAGGGGGCAGTCAGAAATACAAGAGTAGAGGCTTCAAGTTCAAGGTGAGAGCTTTTAATAATAACCATGGTGTATGTAGTACACCAACACTTCCAAATAGGAAGTCATTCAAAACACATAAGAAGAGGCAAATAGCACACAAGCCATCATGAGAAATGGATCTGAGCTATTTATCCAAGGTCTGGAAGAAACTGGTTAACAACGCCAAATTAAAAAATGGAAACTTCTCATTTTCCCTTGCTGTGTGTGCCTTCTCTAGAAGTCCGTGTCTAGTCACGGTCATTCATTTATTCATTCAACAAATATTTTCTGGTCCCCAACTATTCAGCACTGAAGATACAGCAATGGAGAAACGCAAAAAATCCCTCCACTCCCATCATTTCCATTCCAGCAGGAGAAAGCAGCTCACAAACAAATAAATAATAGGAATATATATCATATTAGACTGTGGTTCACGCTGTGGAGAAACGGAAAGCAAGAAGAAGTTACAATATATTCAGGGCGGGAGTAGTAATTTTAAGAGTGTTCCAAGAAGGCCTCACAGAAAAGATGACACGTCCATGGTAGTCAGGGGCAGAAAAGGAAACAGACAATGACGAAAGCCTTCGAGAAGACTCCAGCTATTTTCAGTGAATTTTTTAAATTTCAGATTAATATGAGGGTACAAATGATTCAGTTACATTGTTTGCGTTTCTTAGATAAAGTTCAAGTTGTAGTTGAGCCCTTCCCCCAGGGGGTGTGCTGCATACCCTTGGGTCGTGCCCATAAGGTGAGAGCACACCAATCCCCCTCCATCCTCCCTCCTCCCCTTTCTTCTCCCCCCCTTCCCATTTGAATTTAATTGTGTTTTTCTCTCATGTGGGCGTGCAGTTGTTTATCTCTTGGTTTCATATTACTATTGAACACATTGATACTTGCTTTTGCATTCTTATGATACTTTATTAAGAAGAATGTGCTCCAACTCCATCCAGTTAATACAAAAGATACAAGTCTCCATCTTTTTATGGCTGAATACTATTCCATGGTATACACATACCACAGTTTGTTAATCCATTCATGGGGTGGTGGGCACTTGGGTGGTGGGCACTTGCATTCATGTCTTGGCAATTGTGAATTGAGCTGCAATAAACATTCTAGTGCAAATGTCCTTATGGTCAAATGTCCCTCTTTCCCACCCCCCAGGTAGATACCTAATAATGGGATTTCAGGATCAAATGGAAGGTCTACTTTTAGTTCTTTGAGGATTCACCAAACTTCTTTCCATAGAGGCTATATTAGTTTGCAATCCCACCAGCAGTGTAAAAATGTTCCCTTCTCTCCACATCCACGCCAGCATCTGCAAAATTTGGGACTTTGTGCTGTGGGCTAATCTCACTGGGGTTAGGTCACATCTTAGAGTGGTTCTGATTTGCAATTCCCTGCTGATTAGGGATGATGAGCATTTTTTCATGTGTTTTTTGGCCATTTGTCTGTCTTCTTCAGAGAAGGTTCTATTCATGTCTCTTGCCCCTTTTAAAGGCATAAAATATAGCTGGAGTCTTCTCAGAGGCTTGCATCACTGACTACCTTTTCTGCCCCTGACTACTCAGGACGTGTCATCATCTCACATTGTTGTTCAACCATCATCACCACCCATCTCCAGAACTATTTCAGCTTCCCCAATTAAAACTCTATACCCATGAAATACTAACTTCCCATTCTCTCTTCACCTCCAGCCCTCAGAAACTACCATTCTTCTTTCTGTCTCTGTGAATCTGACTGCCCTAGGTACCTCATATAAATGGAATCATACAAGATTTAACTTTCACTTTTTGTGTCTGACTTATTTCATTTAGCAAAATGTCTTCAAGGGCCATCCATGTGTAGCCTGTATTAAAATACCTTTTATTTTTAAGGATTAATATTCTACTGTATGTATATGCCACATTTCATTTGTCTATTTGTTTGTCGATAGACACTTGGGTTGCTTCCCCTTTTGGCTATTGTGAATAATGTTACTATGAACATGGTATACGAATATCTTTTTGAGACCCTCCTTTCACTCTTTGGGGCATATCCTAGAAGTGAAAGTGGTAAAACACGATAATTCTTTGTTTAATGGAATCACTGTACTATTTTCCACTATGGCTACACCACGCTAATGTTCCCACACAAGGGTTCCCATTTCTCCATATTCTAGCCAGCCAACACTAGCTATTTTCTGTTTTTTAATAACAGATCTCCTACTGTATGTAAAGTGGTATCTGGCCATTTGGGGCTGGCCTGGAAAGAACCAATAGGAAGTGGCAGGAGATGAGGTCAGGGAGAAATCAGGAAGTCAGATCAAATCAGGGGCCCTAAGGTCCCCATGAGGACTTCGGCCTTTACTCTGGGTATCACGGAAACCCTAGCTAAGGCAATAGCTTCATATGTTGACTACTGATTTTTATGCCCTTTGAACTAAGTACTTGGCTCTCAGCCTGAGGAATAGGCTGCCTCTTGAGTTTGAAAACTCAGCACAGAAATGGGTTCTGCAGGGTTCCCATCAGATGGCCTGTGGTTCTGACAACAAAATGAGAGCTAAACAAGCTGAGCCATCCTTCCACCTGCCTGCTTCTCTAGGTACCAAAAAAGAGACGCCATTTACTCACCCATGGGAGAGTAACATGATGGATTACTTTCATAAAAGTTGTTCACTTTATGGATTATCTTTAGCCAGGATTCAATCACTTACAAATCAACAAAAGTAGTCTGTGTATCATTCACGATTTTGGATTATCTGCTCCATTTTGGTGGATAACCAAGAGCTGATAAGGAGATGAAGGACACTTTTTTCCAGAAACTAGTAAAATTAAGGACTGCAAAGACAAGGGTAGGTAGACTCTTAAGAAAAGGGGCAGGAGCTGTGTGAATCAGGCACTCCAAGCCTTGCAAAATTAAATAGATGAATCTAGTCCCAGGCCTCAGATGCCTCAGGAAGGATTGTCAGAAATGTCTGAGATGATCAGAGCTGGGGAGAGAAAGGGCCCCAAAGGGAAGCCTGAAAACACATTTTTGAGAGGCAGAGAGCACCTCTCATAACCTCACTTCCCCCGGGCGGCAGGGATGAAAGCTTCTACATCAAAATGAGAGGTCCAAGGAGTTATAGATTTTCTTAACAATAAATAATCCAGGGAGAATGGCCGCCCAACCACAGTTTATAAATGTTAGAAAATACACACTTGTGTGTGGTGTAGGGGTAGGGGTGGAGGGTGAGAAGGAGAGAATTATGGAGTCATCCCCTCTGGGAAAGGAGGAGGGACAGGAATCAATTTTCGCTATGGCATTCTCAAGATTCAAATGGGGGTTAGTGGAAAGCATGGTGAAATCTGGAAACCTAAATAACGAATTACTCTCAGCAAGAAAACAGGCACGTACGCGCAGACTCTATGTGCTGCCTTTCTTTCCATCTAAGGACCACCCTCTTCACGCTCCTGTCTCTACGGAGTCTGAACGACACCCACCCACGCAGGGTAAACAGAAATGTCACAGCTCCCCTCACATCACAGTCCCTGCTTCATAGTCCCCTCTCTGTGGTCTCACTAAAGAAGGCTTGGGTTACCCTTTTAAGACCAAAGATTTATAAGGAAAACGAGTCCAGGGTACAAAAGAAGGCTGCTCGTCTCCTCAGGTAGAAAAATAATGAACTAAATGGCAGGGACCATTTTACATCATTCACTCACGCATTCAGTAAATATTAAGTACCTGCTATGTGGCCGTCACTGTGCTTGGTACTTGGAACACAACAGGGAGAAAAAAAGATATATCCCCTGCCTATATGATTTGGTCTTTAAAAATGTTCTTATATAATCAAAAAATGCCAAAGATGTTTAGCTTGATTCTAATGATGAACATAGTCGGCTAAACTCAGGCTGAATGACTTTCTACAAAACAACTCACCAGCACTCTGCAAAACCATGATTGCCAGGAATAGGCTAAGGAACTATTCCAGATTAAAGGAGAATAAAGGTGGCACCCATAGCTCAGTGGGTAGGGCATTGGCCGCATACACTGAGGCTGGCAGGTTAGAGCCCAGCCTGGGCCTCCTAAACAACAATGACAATTGCAACAACAACAAATAGCCAGGCATTGTGGCAAGCGCCTATAGTCCCAGCTACTTGGAAGGCTGAGGCAAGAGAATCACTTAAGCCCAGGAGTTAGAGGTTGCTGTGAGCTGTGATGCCATGGCCTCTACCCAGGGCAACATAGTGAGACTCTGTCTCAAAAAATAAAATAAAATAAGGGAGAATAAAGAGACATGCAATCTATAACCTTGGATTGGGCTTAGACTAGGGAGAAACATTCACTACAAAAGATATTACTGGATGATTAGAAAAATTTGCATAGGATCTGTGTTATATATATGCATATATGTATATATATATATATATACACACACAGACTTACATACAAGAGATGCACACAAGCTTGAACAAATGTGGCAAAACATTAGCAATTGGTCAATCTTGGTGAAAGGTAAATGGGTATTAATTATACTAGTCTTGCAACTTTTCCGTAGCTCTGATATTTTCTTTTTTTTTATCTTTTTTTTTTTTTGTAGTTTTTGTCCGTTGGCCAGAGCTGGATTTGAACCCACCACCTTCAGCATATGGGGCCAGTGCCCTACTCTTTTGAGCCACAGGCGCCACCCCAGCTCTGATATTTTCAAACTAAAAGGTGGGGAGGAAAATAAGTACTAAAGCTATGGACTGTTTTCTTCATTGAATGATCTTTATATACAAGTTTGTCATCCCTTTTCGACTGGAATGAAATCCCATCAAGAATGCTCTAGCCCCAAATCAGAAGCTTTAGATCAGAGGGGTGGGCGGGAAGATAGAACTCCTTTGTCTTTGATTTACAACCAAAATTGTCAGCAAGTAAAAATGCCTGGAAAGAAACCACAACCTTGGCTCATGTTAGTATGGTTATAAAAAGTACATACTGTTATTGCCATTTTGTGGGACTAACACAAATTAATAAATCAGGGCCCTAGGCTTGAATGTGAGGAGACACTGGCGAAGACAAGCAGAGAAAATGTCTGTCAAATAGGGATTACCAGGTACACATGCTCCAATGAGGAACACACCGAGAGCAGCAAAAGGAGGCAAAAATTTGTTGAGCTGCAAGGAGCGTATATGCATTATTTCATATACCCAATAAGTATTAGTATTTCATTTTGCAGATTAAGAGAGGTTGAGTTACTTTTTCAAGATCATACACCAGTAAAGAGAAGAGTTGAACTTGGATCTTGGTAACTTCAAAGTCCATGTTCTTTCTACCGTAGCACCCATTTCCACAAAGGCTAAGGAGTCTAAACTATGACTATTAAGAAGATTTGAGCCAGGCTCGGCGCCTGTTGCTCAAGTGGCTAAGGTGCTAGCCATGTACACCCAAGGTGGCAGGTTCGAATCCAGCCCGGGCCCACCAAACAACAATGACGGCTGCAACCAAAAAATAGCCAGGCGTTGTGGCGGGCGCCTGTGGTCCCAACTACTCAGGAGGCTGAGGCAGTAGACTCGCTTGAGCCCAGGAGTTGGAGGTTGCTGTGAGCTGTGATGTCACAGCACTCTACCCAGGGGGACAGCTTGAGGCTCCTGTCTCAAAAAAAAAAAAAAAAGAACAAGAAGATTTGAGCCAGTTCCTACCCTTGTCCCGAGACTGCCCCCCACCTCCGCCAATGTCTTCTCTTTTCTCCCAAATAGATACTGATGGGCCAGGGTTGAAAGTAAGGAGATCGTTAAATCTATAAATTCCATTAAGCCATTTTCTACTAAAATCCTAATCCAATCTACTGCCAAAATGTTTCCAGCCTTTCTAGACACCAAGAAAGGAAATCCCAAAGCCCATCTGTAGCTATTCCAATAGTCCCCAAACACAATTTTACATCTAATTATGATTCCTACTTCCATAATTTTAACCCATATCTTTTTCTTGGTTTTTACTGGAAACGTAGGATAACAGATCTCCAGGTGCCAAATATAAATAACCTTCCTGAGACTTCTTTCATCATAGTACAAATCTTGTCTACCTACTACCTCATTATTAAGAAGAAAAAAACCATTCTAAGTGCAAGTTAGGAAGTACTAGAGAAAGAAATGAAACTTCAATTTTCATTAGCTAAAGGAAAATCGGGTGGCAGGTATTTTTTTAAATGGTAGCAACCCAGTGGCAGGAAAATGGTTGTAATTTCCCTGACAATGTAAATACATCCAGATTTGGCCTTCCCAAACCTCAGCAGTCACCCAAGGCTTCCAGATGCCACTGGCACACACCGTTAGGAAACATCTGTCACAAAGAAAGCCCCAACTGGGACAAAGGAGAGTGGGAAGGCAGACGGTGCCAGTTTAATGAGGATGGTTTAACAAAACATCTTTTAAGCTTTCTAATTCACTTGGCCATTTGCTTCCCAGACTTGGCTGCCAATCAGGAGCAGACTGGGGAGAAAGTTTACCAGAAAATGGCAATCTCCTGATCTTTAACTCAGAAGAACTTAGTACCAGAAAAACGTCAATTTGCCAGTTAACTCAAAAACATGATCAACCCTATTGCAGAGCTAAAAATTTATAGCGGTGCTAGAGGAAGGACTTGAACTATGGAAGGTTGATCCTCTGGTTTGGTGGTTCTTGATGACCAGGGACCTGATTTAACAGAATGTCAAAAATGGGTATTAGTGTTCACTGTGCCCCATGTGTGCGTCCAATCTTAGCTCACAACTAGGGCATTCTTAGTATTTATGACTCACTCACAGAAATAAACACAAAGACCAGTGGACATCAGGCAGCAACACTGACCTCTTAGTCAATTTGGGGATCTCATTATTTTTTTTAAGGTTATAAGGAGTATGGACTCAAGATGAGGAATAGTGAGTATTTTGAACATGCCATCAGTATAGGAAGATTGACAAAGATAAGGAATCACCTTTCAATTTCAGTTTTACAAGGAGGAAGGCCCAGGTGCATCTAAAGACAGGAGCTTGGCAAAGCAGCCCTTTAGGATCCCGGTTTTATTCAGGGACATTGCATAAAAATTTGGACTAACCTAAGGAATCCCAGCTGAAATCACTCATTTCAGATATTCAGGGATCACTATCCTGGCCCTGAAGCCTCTCCAACTGACATGAAGTAACTCAGACACTTGGCACTTTGTCTCCAGCAGAATACTAGCTAGAAGGTTCCTACAGTTTGCAGATCCTGTGCATGCAGGGCCAACTTCTCACTATCGTCCCTGATCCACCCTCCCGGGCTCTAAAATTGGTTAACTCTAAACCAGTGGTTCTCAACCTTCCTAATGCCATGGCCCTTTAATACAGTTCCTGGTGGGTCGCAACCCACAGGTTGAGAACTGCTGCTAACGGATGAGCTCTTCTCAGATTCACCCCAGCGGCCATCAGAGTGCTGCCCGCCCTTCTTTGAAGCAATTGCTGCATTGCAGCAGATAACTGAAGTGTGAGTGCCCTCTACCCTCCTTCTAGAAAATGACACTTTCTTCAAGGCTTGAAGAGCAACACACACACACACACACACACACACACACACACACACACACCCCTTCTTCCTACCAGGCCTGCAGTTTCTTACTGTGTTTAAGTCCCAATTTCTAAAATTGTATTTCCAAGGCTTTCTTTTCATTATTCTTCTAATCCTCACTCCTACTATTAACCTTTGCTGTGGATCTCTGCTTGAACAAGACAAATCTTTCCTGACACGCAAACATCTTACTATCCCTCACCTCACCCATCACACAGACTGTCCCTCTCTGTCTAAAACACCCTTTTCCAAGCTCTGCTCAACAGTCCCCTCCTTCAGGAAGCTTCTGTCACCGCAGCACAGATATCTGAGCCCCCCCCCCCATTAATGCCCAGCATCATGTCCACTTGCTCCTCCTTCTTTCCCCCCTGCACTGCCTGAGTCTGCGCCTTGGGGAAGCGTCTCTGACCCACTCTTACACTGCAAGTTCCCAGAGAAGATAATTTTCTGTACTTGCTACCATTTGTCCTGTACGGTCAATAAGTAAGTTCACAGATGGATTGTGTCTAGTTTGGGTTGGGTCTAGAGGGAGAAATGGGATGATCCCTCTGGTGATCGGACTGCAGGATATGGTGAATACCACTGAAAGTTTCTAAATGCTAAAGACTGGGTTCAAACTATTAAAAACTCAGATTTCAACTCAGAATATGTGAACCCAAAGGCAAATTCCAAGTTAGACAATTCAGGCACCAAAATTATTTCTTTTCCCCCACATTGGAATTCAAGCAAAAACAATGACTTTTCCCTCCTTAAATCCTTACCCCCACCACCATGAGCACCAAATCACTCATTCACACACAATGCAAAACAAATGGTGGCAAATAGAGAATCCCCCGCTTTGGGAGCTTACTATCAAGGGCATTTTGTGGCTACTACCTCACCCCTCAAAATAAGTAAAAGATCTACAAACCATGGACTGGAAAGGGTAATCCTAAACCAGAAATAGACGGTCAAGTTTATTTACAGAGGCAAAAGCATTTCAAGATCCTAGGTGACATATAGATAGTGGAAGATACGAGGAGGAAGGGCTTTATTTTTCAGTGTTGGCAAGATTAGGGAATATCTCCTGCACACCCCGGGTCAGTCTGAGAAGGGGGAATAGAAGAGAGGGGAATCACCCCATCTGGGCATTTTGCCTGTTTCCTGAGAAACATCAGTTTAAGCTCCTTTTTCATGGTGGTGTGAAACTTGCACTATGATCCAATAAACTGAACTCCACTTAGGCCTGCCTTCCCTCTGTGCCTCCCACCAAAAGAAAAAGAAAACAAAACAAACTCCATGTACACCTTGAACCAATAAATCCAGTGTGCCCAACTATAGAGGTTGAGTTAAAGATTTGTTGCAGATAGTAATCCAGATCTAGATACTAAAATACACCAAAAATTAATAATTTTCAGGCTTGATATGTGCAGAAAAGGAAAAAGGAAAGCCATCCCAGTAGTAACCCTTGTGCTACCCCTCCCTGGGGAAAGAGAAGTAAAGCTGAGCTAGCTTCCCTCAAAGGTGGGAAAGAAAGCTGAAGTAACCAAATTTAGCTCATACTAAAGAAAATAAATATCCAAGCACATCTCCCAGGAGACCCCACCAAACTGACTGCTCACCGCCATTGCGCCCGACCCCTCAACAGCCTGTGTGCTGCCTTCTCCTGAAGGGTTCCTTAGAAGACTTTGTCTCCCTGTCTAAAAATCCTCAGGGTAGAAACTGTTTTATGTTCTCCCACTGAGGCTAGAAATTGTAATTCTGCAGTAAATATTACTAGCTGCAACCAAAGCTTGAACTTGAAAGTTATGGCAGCCCCCAAACTGTCTGCTCATTAGACCAAAAGGAAACACAGCCAGCTTCTCCAGCTCACCTGCCCAGCTGACCACCCCTAGCACCAACCCTGGCAGACACTAAATTCCACATTGGTAAAAATCCATTCAGATCAAATGATCACCGAAACAATGTAGACAAAAATCTATCCAGATGTAGGCCAAAATCCACCTAGATGTAAACCAAAATATTTCTGCTTCTTCCCCTCCTCCATGTTTATGGAGACACCCTGCTTACATGGAGTATCACTGTGCCATTATTCGGGTAAATAATCGCACAGCCAGAGCTTCTCTAGAGATTATATATACTTCATGTTATCTAGTATCACTGTGGGATGGTTGTGAACAAGGTAGCTTCTCTGGGTCTCCCTAGCAGAACTTCAGAGATGACAGAGTCAAATCCAAGTTTCTTCATTCATGACTTGACACATTAATTGGTTCAGTTTCAGTCAGAATCCAATTTGGGAAATTCTATCACACACACAAAAAGATGATCAATTTGACAAATCTGAAAAGTGTCTAGAGCTCTTTGGAAACCAGATGAGCTACCTCGAAGAATCAGAATTAGATTTTCCACATAGGAATCAGAAAGAAAACTGGGGAAAGCCAGAAAGGGTATAAAAGATTAAGAGATTAGCAAAGTGATGTGATACATTGATGTCAACAGTGAAAATAGATATCTTTTTTTTTTTTTTTTTTTTTAGCCAGGGCTAGGTTTGAACCCTCCACCTCCGGCATATGGGGCCGGCGCCCTACTCCTTTGCACTGCCCCTTCTTTTTTTTTTTTAATCGATTTCTTCTTTCCCTTCCCCCCCATGATTCTCTACTCCCCTTTTCTCAACTCAGTGTCTTATCCATCCAGAACACCTCAGAAAAGTCTTCATGAGAAAGCAGTAGAAGAAAATTCATCTGCCCGTCAACCTTATTTTCCAATTACAACTGTAATATAAAATGGCCTTTGTCTACAAGGAGCCCTGATCCACACTCATTTTCTTTAAGAAGGCTTACCAAACAGTCCTGATTCTGTTGCTTTTTCCCAAATCCTTCATTTTCCTATAAGCATAGAATGTAGAAATCCATCCATCCCTTGGTCCCATCTGTCCCTATAACTTGTCTCTACTTTTGGACTAGCGGTTATGAGTAGTCAGAGCCCATGGCCCTCCTTCCTACACCTGCAATAAAGCTCTGCACACACAGTAGCTTAGGAAATGCCAACTACCTGTCCAGCTATCTTCCTTCGTATCTTTAAATACATCATTCTGTCTTCCCATGTAAGTAGTTAGCTATCTTTCTCTCTCTCCTCCTAGGGCTCTCTCCTCCATAGCCCTAGGAGAGGACTCAAGCCATAGGTAGCTACTCCATACCCCTATATCACCCTTAGAAAGTTAATTTGTTTTGTTCTGTTATAGGAAAAACACCAAGTCATTTGAGTCAGACAAAGTCCTGAGTTCAAATATAGATGAGTGTGATTTCTCTGACCAAGACCCACCTGCCTGACCCCAAGCTCATGCATCATAATCTACAGCAAGAAGCTTGTAGCACTGTGCTTTTTAGGGGACATTTCTTATCCTCATTCTCTAGTTCTTTCTGTCAATATTTCCTCATCTCCCTAATAATTTTTGTATTAATAAAAGAAAAAAAGTTGACCAGGAGTGGTGGCTCACACCTGTAATCCTAGCATTCTGGGAGGCCAAGGCAGATGGATGGCCCTGAGCTCAGAGGTTCAAGACCAGCCTAAGCCAAAGTAAGACCCCCATCTCTACAAAAAAAATTCAGGCATTGTGGCAGGCATCTGTAGTCCCAGCTACTTGGGAGGCTGAGACAAGAGAATCGCTTCAGCCCAAAAGTTGGAGGTTGCTGTGAGCTATGATGTCACAGCACTCTACCGAGGGCCACAAAGTGAGACTCTGTCTCAATTTTTAAAAAGTGACAAGGATAAACCAAAAGAATATAATCAAAAAAATCGTTTTTATTAACTTGGAATATACTTTTTAAACAAAATTGGGCTTTCCACATGATTTTGCTTAAACTAAGGTGGAAACAGGTCTGTCTTTGGAGGCACACATCACATGTTAACTGATAACAGAGAGAAGTTTCCCCAAGAGCTACTAGAGGGCAACCTAGAACTAAACATTTGCCACGTATAGTCAATAACACAGGTGCCCCTGCAGGGGTAGACATTGTCTGGGCTTCTGATGTGGGGGTACCGCCTGCAGTGTACCTGTGTTTAGAGTGAAGAGCAATTTATTAAGTAAGACTCCAAGGGCCTTAGAAATTAAAGAGCTTTAAACATGTTTTGTGATAACAGCAAACTGCCTCTTGGAGACAAGGAAGCCAGTCCTATTTCAGGCTTCTCCTTCAAGCCTTTATCGATCAATAAATATGCCTATGATGTACACAAAATTGATAGAGTCCAAGAGAGAGAACAGAGCCATCAGGTTTCAAGGTTTATTTAGCACTGGCTCATTTGCAATGTACTTGGGACCTGAGGCAAGCCTTCATACAGTGTTTTAAAGACCACTGGGCAACCGCACCCCAGTGAACTTGGAAATCTTTCCTCCTACAACCTTACCTAGTCTATAATCCCCACCACTGCTTTTTTAAATTACATAAGAAAGGCAGGAAGGTTACCTTCAGAAGCTACAAAAATACATATCTAGCTACTTGAGTACTTACAAAGAAGACCCCCCTAACATCCTCTCTTACTGGCCTAGACCACCTTAGCAAACCAGAGCTGATACTCTGCATGGTCTGCATCACTGCCCTCCCTTCTCTCTGCAGCAAAGATGGGCTGCAGACAGCTTCAGAATCTGAAGTAAGAAACGCTGGCAAAACATGAAGGAGGCAGCAGATTCCGGTGGGAAAATCTTCATTCATTCAAAGAACATGTTTGAGCGTTTCTATGTGGTGGGCCCCAAGATGAAGAAAGCAGGCCCACCCCAGGCTAGAAAGGAAAGGCCAGGAATGAGGCCATGACAAAAAGGAAGAAAGATGCTGAAGGAGAGGGCTAAGAAATAACCAGCCCAAACTCATACATTTCTAGGACCAGCTCTGCTGAAGAGTTTTCTGGTCTGGAGTAGAATGGAACATAGGCCTCCAAATCACTCTGGCCCCGGCAAACCTACCCACCCTCCCCAAGCCCACAAGGCCTCTAGTCTGCATGCTCTGATTTTGAATTTTGCCCCAGCACCATGGAATACTTTCTGCTCAAACCCATCAAGAGTTTTACTGCCAGCTCCACCCTGGGCCCAGCTTCTTCTCTGGCTCTGGCTCATTATTTTACCAACTCCATAACCATAAGAAACCACTTATCCATGGTCTTTCCCCCCCCTCCCCCGCAGGGCCCCAGGGAGGCCTTGTGGGGAGGGGCTTTCGTAGGGTGGCCTTAGGAAGGAAAGGAAAAGTGTGAAGGAGGTAGCATAGCCCAGAATCCAGGAGGAAAGCTGGAGATGGGCAATGGGAGCAGGCTTGGGACCCAGTTTGGGCGAGATGGTGGAACAGGGGCTTAAATGGAGCATGGTTGGAGACTGGGCAGCAGAAAGTGGATTTTGAAGTAAGCACGAGTTCCAGGTATGAAGGAGGTCCTGATTGGCTGAAGGAGAGGCTGGGGAGGGGTTAGAGCCCTGCTATTACAATACAGGGGTCAGTTCCAGATCCAGATAAAGACCTCATCTAGATAAGGATAGAAGCACTCAGTCTCCTGATCATTCTCAAAGGACTCCTACTAGCCAAGCATGGTGGTGGGCACCTGTAGTCCCAGCTACTCGCGAGACTGAGGCAGGAGGATCGCTTGAGCCCAGGAGTTTGAGGCTGCAATGCACTATGATCGCGCCTGAGAATAACCACTACACCCCAGCCTGAGTAACTTAGTGAGACACCATCCCTCCCTGGGGGAAGAAAAAATACTCCTATTAAGTTCTTCTACCACCACTATCCAATCCCTGCCAAAGTTTCTCATACTCCCAGAGATAAAACTGAGAAAACTAGTTTAAGCTTCAGTACAAGGGATTTCCTAAGACAGCCCTTTAACATTTATAGCATATGTTAACTGAATGCTCATGGAGCATCGTCCTGGAGGAAATAAAGATGAAAAAGACATGGTCCCTGCCTAGACAGCAACCTGCTCCCTAGAATGGAGATATCTGAAGGATCTTCCAAGGCCCTGATACAGGTGACCAGAGGATGGTATTGCCTCCCTTCCCTGAATGTTAATCTTCAAACAGGTGAGACTGAACAGTCAGACAGTCAGAGATGGAGGAGGTAGGGCCCACTTAGAGACCGAGGGCTGAGTGGACGGACAAGTGATAGGCTCAAGTAGCTATTGGTCTCAAGAGACGGGGCACTGCTGCCTGGACTCAATAGTGCTGCTAATCCTCTAACCCCCTAAATTACCTGCAAGAAAGACTGGAGTGGACAACAGAGGGGAGGAGAGGGTACAGCGGGACTCTGAAGAGGCAGAATCTATAAATATATACAAAGACAGAGTATTGAAATTACCACAGAAAGAACCATCAGCTGAAGGAAACCTAAAATTCACATTGGCCCTGCCTATCACTTCTCTATTTGACGTGGACTGAGGGCATTAACTGAGCACCTCCTTTGTCCTGGGCACTATGCTGAGGAGTGGATGAGTAGCCCCAGTCAAGAATACAGAGCCACAAGGCCTAGAGGCAAAGGAGACAGGCAGGAATTGGAAGGATGGCTCTAATGACAGAACAGCAGGGGAGGGGGATCTGAGTGTTTGATTTATATCTGTTCCAACAGTCCTAAGCTGTCCTCCCCTGCCTCAAGCTGGGATTTTCCCAGATGTGCATCTGCTTGAGGGAAAGAAGGGCGGGCACAGGGGGAGGGTCCCCACATCCTTGCATCTGGTCCCAGGAGCAATCCCTTCTCCTCTTTCCCTGTGCTATTCACTGCCTGCTGGGTAGAAGGTGGGAAGCTGGGGGAAATGCCAGGGCCCCCAGATAATCACCAGGTAACGAAAAGAACTGGCTCAGGGCTGGGGGAATGCAGAGGATGCAGGGCTGGGGCTGTAAATCTCTCCAGAGAAGGGGGTACAGAATGGGGGGACCTGACAGTTGGAGCCCATCCAGGTGATTTCACATGAAGTATCTGAACCTTGAGGGGTGGGAGGAGGGAAGATGAGAGGCAGGTAGTGGTGTGAGCCAGAAACAAGAGAAGAGACTAAGAGAGACAGACATAGAGAAGCAAAAAAGAGAGAGGGAAGGCAGGGCAAGAGATGTGCACAGTGATGGGGGGCCACCGAAGGAGATGGGCATGAGGGGACAAGGATGGGGAGACTAAACGGCATACACGGGGACACTCATAAGGAGAGACCCTCAGGGACTGAAGGGGGGGAGGGAGAAGGAGAGAGGGAGAGAAAAGGGCCAATGGCAGACACAGCCCTAGAAAAACTCAGACCACAACATATTTGGAGTTAGAGAGCCAGACAGACTGACAGACAGACAGACCTGCCTGACAGAAATGAAGGTGACAGAGGCAAAGAAGGAACAAAGAAAACAGGGATGCGGTGAAGAAGGGGGAGGGAGTGAGACAAAGAGAGAGAAGGAGGCAAGTGCAGAGCAGGGGAGGGAGTGAGGCCAGGGAGGGGGATATATATTTTCTTTATGATCCTCTTCAATCTCACTCTGCTGCTGAGCCGGTTCCCCTCTCAGGTGCTGCTTGGGAGTGGATGTGCCCAGAAAGCTGATAGGGAGAAGCTGCTGCCATGTCTGCCCCCGGGCTCTCTCCCAGTGCCAACCTAGGGATCTCAGAGACCCCTTCCTGGGTGTGACAACACAACCTGCCTCCCTGTCTCCAAAATGCAGCCATCAAGAGAGGCCTGAAGCCCAGCCCTAAACTGTTCAGGGCTAATGCAGCCTGGCACAATCAGTGCAAGGAGACTGGGATAGAGGAGAAAGAATCAGAGGCAGGCCAGCAAGGGACACAAGTTCAGGGGAAGGTGATGGGGACAGACTTTGCCTAGGGACCAATGGGGAAGAGTAAAGAGAGGTAAGGACTGGGGAGCTGCCTGGTGTCTGCCCTGGAGAGCTACATAAGCTGCATGCAAAGTATAAGCAAAATAAGAAACTAGTGATGGTCACTGCTTTGCGGTCAACAATTTACACATCTGAGAAATCGTGACCAGTGCCAACTCTCTGCTAACAGGCCCCCCAAAATATATACATGAAATCCATAAATGGAGAAACTGGGGCATAGAATAGAGATCCTGGGACCAGTGTAAGTATGTGAGTCTAGGTTTTAAGGGACCAGTGATGTAGCAACCTGTCTGAAGAGCTAAGACAGCATGGCAAACTGGACCCTGCCTTTTTCTCCAGGCTTTCTTGAGGCCCAGGAGGCAGCTGAGCTCTGCAAAGACCAGCTCCTACAACTCCTCTCAAGGCCCAGGAAGACCCTATGAACATTAACTCATAGGGAAATTATTCATTCTCTTTGCCTGCCAGCCACATTCAAGGTCTAAGAGGCCAGATGTCCAGTTACAGATAGAGTCCAAAGAGTCTCCTAAGAAGCAGGAAGAACTTTGTCACAGCTTATCTGGGCCCCCCCAGAGCTAAGTTCAGAGGCTACAGGGCAACGACTTCTTCCTACGGCCAGCCTAAAGGGCCATAGGTGGAAGGCCACTGGGGGACAGGACTTCACAAACCAGGAAAAAGGAGGACCTGATCCCTAGGGTCCCTGGCAACAGATAGGTCAGTCGGTACATCTGGAACAGAGACCACAGTTGGGTAACCCAGGCAAGTCTTCAGGAAGCTGAAGGACTCCCAAGACAGCCCTAGATCTGTTCCTTGGCTGGGTCACTCAAGCGGCCAACCGGGAAGCTCTGCAATACCAGAGGGGACCGCTAGGGAGTGCTCCCCAACAGCCTGGCCCTGGAGAAGCAGGAGCCCGGGGGGAGCAGAGAAGACTGGAAGGCAATCGATCAGAGTCGCCCTGGCAACCGGGCTGAGCCTGAGACAGACAGCACGTCGATAATGAAATCATCGTTAAATGACTTCAAGCCCTAATTAATAATCCAAGCCAACCGAGGCCATGCCTGACTGGGTTCGGGGGAGGGGATGTCATTGTTGGGGAAGCATTGGAAGCTTCTGGACAATTAATCAATTAATCCACTAACTCAATAATTAGCTCCTTTGTCCTCTGCCATGCCCCCTCCCCCACCTCATCCACCTCTGACTGTGGAGAGGGTAAGAAGGGATACCAGGCTAGTAGTTTCCAATGGCCACAATGCCTCCCCTCTCACCTCCTTTTTCCCCCACACATATGTTTCCTGAGCCAACTCACAAAAGCCTTACCTAAGTTAGGACTTCCCTGGGCTCTTCCACAAGAACCCACCAAACTGAGTATTTCAGGACCTGGGGCCCTCGCTGTCCAGATATCTCCCTGTGCTCTGCCCCCACACTCCTTATCCCTTCTTCTCCCATCTCACCCGCTCCTCAATATACACACACACCGACCCACAGCCCACCCTGGGAAAGAGCACTAAGCAGCGAGTTACGAAAGTCAGGGAAATCCCAGCCACACAAGCACACCAGTAGATATCACACACCCTCTCCCAGGGCTCAGTTTCCTCATCTGAAACCTAAAGGCATCCACTGGATTTTGAAGTTTCCTTCCTGTCCCATCATCTGTTATTCTAATGTAGGACCTGAATCATTTCCTGCTCCTCTCTGCTCAGTTGCCTTACCTCTGAGAGGTAAGAGAAGGGTTGCCAGATCCTCCTTTATCAAGTTCCCCATCACCAGGGAATTCATCCTGAGACCTAGAAAAAGGGAGATGGCAAGAGTGCATACGGGGACCCTCCCCGGCCCATCCCCCACCTGCCCATTCCTCTGGCCCTTGCCACCCACCTTGCTTATTGCTCTCACAATCCCCAGCAGGAAATGAAAAAGGTACAGGAAATTGCACTTTAAATCCCCCAGCTCCTGGCTCCCTCCACCAAGCTGGGGAACTTCACAGACCAGGCTTTCTCTGTTTGCAATTAGTAAGAAGCTTAGAAGGAGAGGGAGGTCCCTGCAGGAAGAGCCCCTCTGTCCAAAACAACTAAACAGATTATCAAAAGAAAGTGGTGCTGGGGAAAGCACATTGGATTTGGACAGAAGGAACTAGATGATCTTAGGAAAGATAAAGAGCCAGTGTAACACCTGGACTGGGTAGGTAGGTGGGTGACAACCTCCTTTCCAGGAGTGCCGATTTATAGCGCCACCTGTAGCTGGGAGAAAGGGAGTGCAGCAGGGGGTGGGATGAGGAGGCAGGATAGGGAGGGTGGCGAGGTACCCCTCCAGAGAAGCCCTGCAGAGAGGACCAGGGAGCAAAACCCACCAGGTCCATCCCACCCCTGTGGACATTAAGGAGGTTAATAAAGTTCAGAATGTTCAGGTCTTACACATAATTAAAGCCAGGAGCTGGATCATTACATTTCTTCTCCAAGTTCCACCCTTTATCTTCCTCCTCCCCCACATACACACATCTTTTACAAAAGACATTGAGCTAGATCCAGGACTTTAGATAATACCGCCACTAAAGAGATGGGCTTAACGTCAGCAAAAGAAATTTAGAATGGACTTCAGAAAGGATTTCCTTAGAGTTAAGGTTGGTAGATGCTAGAACAAATGAGAAGAGAAACATGATAGAATCTCCATCAACTCACATTCCCCATCACACATACCCCAAACAGGAAAAGGAAAGCTGTCACTCTCTCTCTCAACTGCTATTTGTTTCCTAGGGAATTGACCTCCAGGTGATCTGTCCCACAACATGGGGCAAAACAGTCTCTTTAAACATTAGGAAAATAACTGCCCTCTAACCCTTAGCTCCATGAGGGACGTGATTGCTTCCCTCCCCAGATGCGGCAAACACACTGCAGAATGATTATAGGGCAGATAAGAACCCTTCACATAGCTTGTTGTCTTCTCCCCCAGAACCCCCTTTCCTGTTTTATCTCACCCTCTCTGCACCTCATTGTTGATTCTTTGGACTCGCTCTGTGATCCCAGTCCCTGAGGGAGGGAAAGAGTCCAGAGGCAGGAGAAGATGGGGTCCTGCTCTCTGGAATGTGAAAAGAACTGTACACAAGATAAGAACTGAAGCAGAGAAGGAAAATATACAGCATACGAGGTGTAAGTTAATAGAGTGCAAATAGATCCTTTAAGTGCTGAGGGGACATATGGAAAGGAAAGTGGGAATAGAGATTAAAAATATGAAACAAAATCAGAGAGAAGTAAATGTCAAGTGTAGAGGCTGGAGAGAGTACAAAGGGCTGTGGAGGAGAGAGGTTGATGTCCCCAGCAGGGAATAAGCTGGGAAGATATCAAAGATGAGGATGGGGATGATTTTAAGTGCCTGATACACTTAGATTTGTAAATCTTTAAAACTGTACCTAAGTCCTTTCACATAAATCTCATTTTATCCTCAAAAACAAGCCACAGACATTAAGTGTTAGTATGCATTTTGTAGATAATGAAATTAAGACACAGAGAGGTTAAGTAACTTGCCTTAGGTCACAGAGCTGGTAAGTAGTCAGAAATCAAATTGCTGCATTCTGGTGCCAACTCCTGAAGGTTCTGGCCTGGCAAGCAGCCAGTCTTAGAGCCTAGTGGGTTATCCTCTCTTTTCTCCCATCCAGGACAAAAGCCTGGCTCCTGATGCCCTTTTCAGCATGTTCTGCCGAAGAGACCTCTTTCAAGTTGGTTGACTTGTGTAGGCCTCATCTGTGAAATGGGAAAGTAATATCAACCCTTCTGAAGGTGGAAGTCTAGACCAGATAATTTACTGAAGCTCTTTTAGCTTTAAAGTGAATAATCCAATTCATAAAAGGAGTAAGTAAAGGAGACAGCCAGGATAGAAACGCTAAGCTTCCATCCTCCCATTATATATCCAATCCCTACCTCTGCCTCCCTCTCCCTTTTTCTGTCTGTGGACCCCCAGAGGCCTCTTCCCAACATTTCATGGCCTGAGCAGCTGTCTCCACCCAGCCATGGTTCACTAGCCCATGAAATCCAGGCTCATTCATCCTCACACAGCACGAGGACACGTCAGAGCCAGGGAAGCTAAGCTGGCTTCCCAGCATCTTGCCCATCCAGCTCAGGATCACTATAGAGCTACAACAGTGGGACATTTTATATTGTTGCCCCATACTGCCACCCCATCACAGGGGTCCTCCAGGACATCTCAGACAAGCTCTCTGCTACAGCCCAGCAAACCTGCTCTCCCAAACCCTGCCTCCTCCATCTATCTGCCTCCCCAACACACATTCTCCCCACATGCACGCACATGCACACTGTACATTTCTCCTCATCTGCCTCCAAGGTTCACAATGACCATTCCCTAGCTCAAGATGGTGGTGCACTTTACTGAGAGCTCTAACTAGCCCTCTCCAAACTAGGTCAAATTTGCTGCTCCCTACTAACTAAATGAGTACCATTCACCCTGTCTTCTAAGAAGCCTCCTGGACTTCCTCAAGGCCTTCCTCCATCTTCCCTCCTTTGGTCATTCCCAGTCTCCTCAACATCAGAATCACAGGGCATGGTCTACTTGCCCCTGACCAACTCAATTCCCAAACCCTTGTTGAGGGAGTTCCCAGAGCTCTGTGATTCTTGGTCAACCTTGAGTACCAGCTTCATCTTGGGTACCAGCCTCACCTTGGGTACAAGCCTCAGCCCATTAGCTGAGGAGCACCTGCAGAGCGAGATCTATGCTTCTCCCACTGGGCCCACTACACCAGGCAGCACACACAGAGAGGGTAGGGGTGTGACTCACTGATTCTGATCCTTAGGACAGAGGAGAGAAACCAGAAAAGAAGCTCAAGGAGGGATAGAATTCTAGGCCCATACTTTGCCCTGTAAGATTTAAGTGACAGGGAGGCAGGCAGCTGGAGGGAATGGATCTCCAGTGTGGTACTGCTTTCCTTTAGAAATTCAAAGCACCTTTGGGGGTGGACATGTGCATGTGTGTGTGTGTGTGTGTGTGAGCTACACAGAGGGGAGAGACATATGTGGGTATGATGTTCTAGGAGTCTGATTCCTACCTGGATATAGGGGGATTGGGGGACACTCCCAGACCCACTGCAGCCTCCAAGCAGACAGTCCCCTGACTTTGTATCCCCACAGAGGGCAGGCAGTGTTGTTGAGGCAGGACAAAAGCAGGTTGGACCCTGCCTACCCCCATAGTCCTTGGGGTTTAGTTTGCTCAGTCCAGCCCAGAATTCCACTGTGGTTCACCCTAACCCCCCTCCCCCTTCTTATTCACACTCAACAGCATTTCCTGTCATCAGAGCTAGAGCATTTGTTGGAATGGTTTTCAGCTTTATAGTTCTATTAGCTTGGTTCTTCTCTCCCCAAAACTCTTGTTTTTAAACTTCAGATTGAGGAAGGGCAGAGGAGCCCTAAGTAGATAGCTAATGTTTATTGAGTACATTCTCATCACGGAGCTAATTCTCTCAAAAGCCCCATGAAGCACCCAAAACTATTCCCCCGCGAACAAGCCCAGTGTAAGAGGCCACATGGTGAGAAACAGGGCTAGGATTCAAACTCAGGGCAAGAGCCACTGCCACCCACAACCAGGAAGTCCTGACTGAGGCTGGTGGCAGCAAGCAATGCCTCAAGCTTCGCAAAAAAGGGAAGGCAGAAACAAGCCAAACTCGACTGCCGGTTCTGTCGACCCAGAGGAGCCCCAATGGAGTGGGGGCAAAGCCAGGGCACGCCTGAAAGCTAGGGGTGGCAGGGCCAGGGAAAGAACGCGGAGGGGGGCGCGGGGAAGCGATAGGCGGGGAAGGCAGCTGGAAGCAGAGCGCGGGGAGCGGAAAGAGAAGGTGGGGGTTGGGACCCCCGGGTGTGTCCCGGTGCTGCAGTTCAGGAGGAATAGCGCAGAGTTATGGAGCTAAACATGGGGGGGGGCAAGGCAGGGGGCTCAGGGAGGAGAGATAAAATCCAGGAAAGTCTGACCATCCAGAGCGGGGGAGGAAGAAACCCGGTGGGAGAAACATGGAGACTGCGACAAAAAGAGAGGAGGGTTAGAGGCTGAGAGCCGAGAGCTGGAGCTGGAGGCAGCCGCAGGGAAAGAGCTAGAGAGGGAGAAAGAGAGTGGAGTGAGAGAGGCAGCTCAAAGCTCAAACCCGGCGCCGTGGCGTGGGGAGGGACCTTGCTCTCAAGGACACTGAGGAAAGCAGGTGGATGGTGGAGAAGCGCGGGAGCGACGGCCCGGCGGGCGGGCTCAGGCCCAGCCGCGGTACCCGGGTGGCGCTGCTGTCGCCCAGCCGCCCGGCCCCGGCCCCGGCCCGCAGACCCAAGCGCCCCACCCCCTCCCGGTGCGGCGCGGGCATGAAATTGGCTGCGGCCGTAATGAGTCCGCGCGGCGCGGGGAGGCTGAGGGCCCGCCAGGGAGCCCTGCGCGCCTCGTTTAGCTTGTTTATTGTTCAGGCCTAATTAAAACGTTCCACCGCGCTGCGTTTACATCCGCCCCCCGCTAATGAATTCTCGGCCGCCGGGCGATTTCGGAAACTGCCGCGGGCCGGAAGGGGGGTGGGAGGTGGCGGGGCTGGGGAAGGAGTGAAGGAGGGGACACCCCTGTACAGACACCCTTCCACAGCCTAAGGGGCAATTAGATGTCCAGCAATTAGCTCCGAGACCCGGGTGAGCGTCTCTAGCCCCAGCGTCCCAAACCCCAGCAGACCTTTGGAGGTGACGGAAGGCTGGGGCGCAGGGCTTAGAGAAGGGGCGAGGGCAGGGAGCTCAGGAGTGGACGTGTGTCCTTTGCGGGTGTAAGTCCGCGTGTGGGCTCAGAGAAGGGGCGAGGGTAGGGAGCTCAGGAGCGGGCATGTGTCCTTTGCGGGTGTAGGCCTGTGTGTGGGTGCACCTGCTCCGTGAACCATGTCAGCGGAGCAGCCTGTGCGCGCAGTACTGTGTGTGTGTGTGTGTGTGTCCCTATGGTAGTTTATGCCCATTTCTCCCCCGCAAGAGGAGTCTGCGTCGGGCTTACAATGTTTCTAGTCTCTCTGGCAGTAGCTGTTTGCCTCCTTGTCACGACCTCAGCCAGGGCAGATGGAGCCAGTGGAGGGAGAGAGACAGAAGGCAATGCTTGGGTAGCCAGGGCTCCCTGCTGGCCCCACTCCTCCTGCAGACACAAGCAAACACACACACACACACACACACACACACACACACAACGCTGCCTTCTGCTGCTAGTAGCCAAATAAAATACACAAAAAGCAGCCGATATACCATTCGCACATGACCACATGGCAACACGAATGAACAAACACACTCAGAGGAAGCCACATGCCAATCACACAGACAGATGGAAACGCAAGAACCTGGGGCAAAAAGCCACGTGGCACAAAGCCACCTGAATGTACATGCTCCACACAAGCACACACACAAATACGTGAACTTGAGTACACACCTCTCCAGACCATTATTAAGCACTCACACTCTCTGCCTGACACATGTGGGCCTCCATTTATCTCATAGTAGAGTCAGACTACCCAGTCTGCCTTTAAAACCTGCCCCCTTCCATCTTCCTTCATGCTTGTCCCCAGTGTCACCTATGTTTTGCTCATCCTGTCTCTGCACCATCAGAGAGAAGTACTTCTTCTCCTAATCCATTCCTTCCCCCGTGGGGTTTTTCCTTCCACACACAACTCATAACTCCCCTCCTCCAGGCAGCCTTCCCTGATGAACTAACTGGCTCTGATTCTGAACTTGCCCTAGTCGTTTGCACTAGTTGATCTGTGCTGTAGTGACTATCACCAGGTTACTTTGCACCTGTAAGCATTATGCTAGTGGTGGTGGGGGATGTATTATAAGGTCTTCAAGGGCGGGACCACTTGTGACCAAGCATTTCCATCAAATGCCAGGCTTCACCCCTCTATCACCAGGCTGTAAATGTTCCTGGGAGCATCACTATGTTTTTAATGAGCAGAAACATGAAATTTGGCCTCAAGCAGCCGGTGGAAGGTTTTCTGTCGCATCCTGTAAGTCTGTCCTTCAGAATAGCCTTTCAGAGCCACTTTAGAGGAGGGCACACCCTCCACTATGTCTTCCCACTTTGACCTTGTTTTTAACTGGAAATACTGCTCCCCAGCTGGGTCCTCACCTTATTCTCCAGCCTTAATTCCTAACACTTGGCTGTTTTCAAAAATTAGATCTACTCCTGAAGGATAAAAAATTTGCCTCTGGTGAGGATGCTCATAGCTGTACTGCAGGCTCTAAAGGTGATCCCCAAAGAGAAATTACCAGAATGACCCAGGCAACCGCGGCAGCAGCTGAACGCAGCTACCTTGGAAGGAAATGGCATGAATTGGAATAGGTTCTTTGTACTAAAGGAAAAAAAAAAAAAAAGACAAGGTCACCCTAAAAAAAACACTCCTTGACTGACTGCCTCCCCAACCCACCTCAGGGGTTGTTTCATACCAGCCCGGCATCTTTAGGGAGCTAGGTGCCCTGCCAGGATCCCGCTCCATTTCTCCTCCATCTCACAGCCCCCTCTTCCCACACCCCTCTCACCATCCTGCGGTTGGGGTGCCCTCCCTCTCCCTGTCTTTTACACACACACACACACACACCTCTGATCTATCCCACTGTATTGCTTTCTCCACCTCTGTCTGACTGTCCTCTGGTGATTCTCTACTCCCTTTTTCTGTAGCAATTTCTCTCCCTCTGATCTCTGTTGGGGCTCTGCCATGTCCTCTTCTTTCTCAGTCTTTCTCTAACTTCCATCTTTTTCCTGTTCTCTCCCCCACACTCCACCATAATTGCTCAGAACAGTCACTGCAGAGGGAGGATCTGTGGAAGTCTAGGTCAGCACCAGACGATTCTGGCATTTTCAAGAGAGCTCTGAATTGCTACGTCCTGCTCACCCACACACAGCAAACACACTTATGAGCTTCCTCTCCCACCTGAGTCCCAGAGCTCCATCCTACTCTCTACAAGCCCCACCTGCCCCTTCTCACTGCCTCCCCTCCACCCCTGCTCTCATTTCTTCCCTCTTCTGTCAGACATCTCTCCCTTCCTTCTCTGTCCCCTCAACCCTGGCCCCAGATGGGTGTGTCTTTGGCTGTAGGTCCATGGCTCCCAGCTTCCCCCTGGGCCTAAATCCCTCTCATGTCTCTGAGTCCATGTCTGTCTCTGCTGTGTGGGCGTCTCTGTCTTTGGGTCCTCTCTCTCTGCTCCCTCCTGTCTCTACGTCTCTCACTCTCCACTCAGCCAGTGTCTGTCTCTGTTCTCTCTGTGTCTCTCTCCATCTCTTTTCATCTCCAGGGTGCTGTGACCTACTCTGCCTTCTTGGCCCACTCTGTCAGCCTTGGCTTGAATTTGCTGGGTCTTTCTGTCCCTGTCTGTGTGTCTGGCTCCCCCCTTGTCTGCCTCTTTGCCTTCCCGCAGTTGCGGGGACCGATGCGGAGGGAGGGGGCGGCGGCCCTTTGTGTGGAAGATTGACGGCGCGGCGCAGCCTCCGCAGCGCTGATTAGGATGCAGTGCGGGCTCCGACTGCAGCATTCTCACCGAACATTCTCCACGACTCCAAATGCAGATCCCCTCCCTGCTCTACCCTGGACTCTCCGGGTAGTATGGCTTACCCCTCCCCTCCCCAGCTCATACTGGGAGCCGCTGGAAATTCTGGGAGGGCTCCGAGGGGCCCCTCCCTCACCCAGGTATTGGGAGGTCTGCCACATTCTAAGAAAAAAGGATTGAGGAGAGGTGGGAAGCCGACCAGAAATGCTTTCCCGAAGGGGGGTGTGAAGAACAGAAATGTGCCTGGGGGGTCCTCTCAGCATCCCCCGTGGAGAATATCCAAGGAGCTCCTTGCTCTCCTCAGTCGGACAGGAGTGTGGAGTGACAAGTCTAGGGAAGAGATGAGGCAGGTCTTAAAGTGCAGGAAGGGCAGCAGGAAACGTGTGGCATGTCCCTCTTTCTCGATCTCCTCTTGGCACTTATAAGCCTCCCCTGTACTTAGTAAGCTTTTAATTTAAAAAAATATATACGGTTCATATTTCATCAGTTCTCCAAAATCAATACCTCAATCAGTGGAACTCAATTTAAATATGCCTCCCATTCCCCTCACCAGCTCGCCCTCAACAACTTAGTATCTGCCCCTTCGTCAATTTCCTCTGCCAAACCTCCCAAGCACCCCAATAATCTTTGGACCCCAGGTTCAAATCCCAGTTCTTCCAACCACTACTCCTCCATCATCTACCTGGTGCCCCTTCCCTCTCCCTGGTACTCCCTTGCCCACCCGTGCAGCTTGGCCTGCTGGGTTTCTCCTCAAAGACAGACAATCACTAATGAGCACTGAGTGCTGGGAAGGGAGGGCCAAGGGCAGCCTGGTGGGTGGGAGGGGATTCCAGAGCTAGCAAATAACCAACCCTGTCAGCATCTGTCAAATATGCCATCTCCCTCCATCATCCCTGTCTCCTGCCTCCTGGCTCCTGCCAATCCATCTCCCTGCTGCAGCTGACTTACTGCGCTCAGGTGCAACTTCACAGAAGCCCAGATGAGCAATACCTGGTCTTGTCCAGACCCATTTTCTCCAGAAATGGCACCAGACCCTCATTTCTTTGAAAACTCAGCGACCCTAGGAATACAGGGTTGTAGATGAAACCCAGGGAGGAAGAAGAGAAATTGCCCTTTTAGCTCAATCTCAGTCCCTTGTATCCACCGCCCATACCCCAAAACCAGAACTTAAAACTTAAGCCAAAGGTATAGAGAATTAAAACTCAGGAAGACCTTCCCAGCTTTAAAGAAATCATGAATGGCTCGGCGCCTGTGGCTCAAGTGGCTAAGGCGCCAGCCACATACACCTAAGGTGGCAGGTTCGAATCCAGCCTGGGCCCACCAAACAACAATGATGGCTGCAACCGAAAAAAAAATAGCCAGGCGTTGTGGCAGGCGCCTGTGGTCCAGCAACTTGCGAGGCGGAGGCAGGAGACTCGCTTGAGCCCAGGAGTTGGAGGTTGCTGTGAGCTATGCCACGGCACTCTACCCAGGGGGACAGCTTGAGGCTCTCGTTTCAAAAAAAAAAAAAAAAAGAAAGAAATCATGAATGCCTCCCAGGAACTAGGGAAACGGTAGAGGGGAAATTCAAGTGGAAACCCAAGGTCGCTTCTTGTAATAAACGCAATTTCCACCAGGGGGCAAGGGGCGCAGCTCTGCCCATCCGCAGAATCTTTTCAGCAGCGACCTGCGAAGGGCTTAGCGGCCACAGGAGGGCGGCAGAGAACAGAGCTCGCTGCAGAGCCTGACGTCGGCTGCACAAGCTGTCAGCGTCCGCAAGGCTAGGCTGAGCTGCCGAGGCTGGAGCAAGAACATATGAACTTCTGATTCAGGAAATCTTTCTTGAAACCCTCTCCAATAGCGTCCCTTCTCAGGCTTTCTAGCCCCTGAAATGGCATCATCAACCCAACCCCCTTTTCATGTCCTTGTCCAGGAGCACCCCAGCTGCTGGACCCCGTGGCTTTTCCTAGGGTCCCAGCTGATAATTGGATGGATAACTAGAATCCAGGTTTTCTTCTCAGTGCAGGGGTCTTCCCATTATGCCAGCTGCTGCTCCAGTAAAATCATGCTCTGCAGACCACCGGTTGTGATCTGGCTTAAAAAGATCACACCAGTGATCCTTGTTGTGAAACGCCTGCTGTGATCTTTTTAAGCCAGATCACAATCGGTGGCTTAAAAAAAAAAAATCAATGCGGGAGGCACCTGTGGCTCAGTGGGTAGGGCGCTGGTCCCATATACCGAGCGTGGTGGGTTCAAACCTGGCCCCAGCTGAATTGCAACAAAAAAATGGCGTTGGGGCGGGCATTTGTAGTCCCGGCTACTCGGGAGGCTGAAGCAAGAGAATCGCCTAAGCCCAGGAGTTAGAGGTTGCTGTGAGTGTGTGACGCCACGGCACTCTACTGAGGGCGATAAAATGAAACTCTGTCTCTACCAAAAAAAATTAAAAAGAAAAGAAAAGAAAAAACAATGCCTTAAGCGAAATGGTTCCCCATGTTACATATATAGCTAGGGCATGTAGGACTGTTAACCCAGAGCAGAGAAATGCACGCTGCAATCACTTTGCTGAGCAGTCCTCAACCTTAAGCTCACACAGGCCCCTGGCCCCTCTCTTCTTCCTACTCTGTGGACTGCAGGAGGAACTGCTCTTCCTTTCTAATTTGTACTTCTCTCTGTATTTCCAGAAGTTCTTGGAAGCCACACACAAGACCCTTTGCCCGTTCTAACCTTGGTTCTTCCTACTGTAGCCCTTTACAATAGGGAGAGAGAGGACCTGTGCACGATCTTTGTTTTTTTGGGGGGGGTTGCAGGTTTTTTGGCCACCTCCGGTATATGGGGCTGGCGCCCTACTCCGTTGAGCCACAGGCGCCGCCCTGTACACGGTCTTTGGCTCTCTCTTCCCAGGGATCCTCTTCTCAGGGATCCTGTCCCCTGGTCCCCTCACTGCTTCTTCCTTCCCCTATCCCTCTACTGACCTACTTACTCCTCCTCCAGATCCTTCCTGTTGCCATTGGCTCTCCTTTAACCACAAAAACTGAGCCACTAAGGGAGGTGAATGCAGTAGAGAGGAGGAAAGGTAGGAGGGATTGGGAAACAACATATCTGCAAGCCTGGAGAGGGCTCTGTCCCTCAGCTGGGAAGTTCTACTTTGATTCTGACCTCAGTCCTCTCTCTAATCCTCACTTCATCCATTCTCCTTGGAGCTAAAGAGCTAGAGAGAAGGTGAGAGTAACTGAGGAGAAACAGACCCACATAGGGGCAAATGTGCAAACTCATGGGCCAATGGGATGAGTGTGTATAAACACTTGTGCCCTTGGGTGGTACCTGTGGCTCAAAGGAGTAAGGTGCCGGCCACATATGCCAGAGGTGGTGGGTTCAAACCCAGCCCTGGCCAAAAACTGCAAAAAAAAAAAACCAAAACAACACTTGTGCCCCATGCCACCCCTTCCTCATTGCCGCTCCACACATGTACTCCGAGCGTTCCTCCTTCCAGGACACTTCCTATAAACCAAGAGGATAAAAGCCTCTCAACCTCTCAAACACCTTATTCCAACTTTTATCCTTCAGGGGAAAACCCTCCACCTCTTTCCCTCCTCCCAGCGTCCTTGTCCACTCTGGTTTTTGAGATTTCACCCTAGACTCCCTGGGATGCAGCCCCCACACACCATCCCCATAATCCAGAGGCCTCAGAGTTTCCTCCCTGCAAAGGAGTGAGACAAACGCCAATCACGTTGGAGCTTCTCACAGTGCCCATTCTGCTATGAATTCCCAAGGTCAAAACCATTCTGGTGTTATTAAAAACATAAATGTTGCATACCAGGCAGCAGGGGGAAAAATTATAAGGCAGCCAGACGAGAGGGAGACAGAGGGGCCAGTAATTGTCTTCATCTTCCCAGAGTCAAGCTCCACAGGGCTGGAGCTGCACACAGAACATTGCTTTTTAATTTAACTCAGTAAGGTCAGCGGCAGCAAATGAGGCAGGGGAGGAATGGCACCTCAGAGGGAGGGTGCTGGGGTCTGTAGAGCCAGGGCTCCTGGCAGAATGTCCAAGAAGTGCCAGGGAAGCACAGGGAGAATTCAGTGACTCTTAACTCACCAGGGAAGGGGGCTGGATCAAGGGGAGTGATGTAGGTGTGAGAGCTTCTGAGATTTAGTTAGAAACTGAGATTAATGGAGAAAGAAAGAAAAGGGCTTCAAAGGGACTCTGAGACCAGAAGAACTCAGGATGATATAGACAAATACCCCCATCTTGCTTCCCCACAGTACCCACTCTGCAGAAGAGAATAACAAGGCCCATGGTTGGAACTCAGAGGTTCCTCTTGCTCTCAGCACCTGTGAATCCTGGAGCCCAGGTGGAGAGAATTCTCCAGTGAACTGGAATGCTCTGTCCAATCCCCTTCATCTCCAAGGATCCAAAGGGACAGGGGAGAAGAGGATGGAAGGAAACACCGGGGCAGGTCTGCCCTCCCTTGGAACCTTCCTCATAGGTTCATTTCTCTGGCCATTTTCTCCATTTTCGTAGGATGCCACTTTCCCATCTGCAGCTCTGCTAGCTTTGCAGTGGATCTCTCCATTTCCAGTGCTACAGGAAGGACTGGAGTCAGATCAGAGAAGGGACTTCCCAGATCAACATGTTAATTACAGGCAAAACTCAGGCAGGGACAGGAAGGCTCACAGACCTGGGTAGGCCCAATGAACTGAGCACGATGTGAGTAAGGAGCCTGGAGAAGGTGGACGAACCAAGTGGTGGGACAGGGGAGGAAGGCTCTGAAAAAACTAGGCAACAATCAGAAGCAGCAGCATCCACGTACACTTTGGGCTTGTTAGGAACTTCCACAGATCAGACCTCAACTCCTGCTTCTCCTTTTAGGCTGTGCGGGGGATGGGACTATAACAACAGGTTTGAGACTTGAGGATAGTTTCAATTATCCCTCTCCATCTTTGCTACTTGGTTTCCCTCCCAGGTTTCTCCTCCCCTATCAGTGAGGAATTCAGAGGTTCACTGAGGAAACCTCCATGTCAATTAGGAAATCAGAGGCCCACTACCCTGAAAATGCACAGCCCTGCTGCTATCCCCCCAACCCTTCCCCAAGAGGTCACACTCTGAGCCCGACTCCAACCCTGCAGTTCTCAGTAATTGCCACAAGGTGGCGACGAATGCATCATTTGGTCCAAAGTCAGGCATGATGGCTCCTGAGAGCCAGGACCTTGGCCTCTGCCTAGTCTTCACTCACCCTTGCCGCCTCCCTCCACCTTGCAGATGCCAACTCTGAGGGTCTCAGGAAAAGAGGAGCTTTACTGGAAGGACTCAGGCTTTGGGGATAAATGGGCTGGGTGAGGACTGTGTGGGAGAAAGAAAGGGAGGATGCAAGAAAACCTGAGAGAGAGAACGAATGTCAAGAGTTGCTAGGGGAAGAAGGCCATCAGGGGGATGAGAGCCCCTGGTGAGGTATCTATCATGGTGGAGCTGCCTGCCACCCCCACACCGGGCCCAGCATCCTAGGGGCTCCAAGCAGAAGAGGCTGGGGGAGGGGGTTGTTGATTTTCTGAGGTGTTTTTTGTTTGTTTGTTTGTTTGGTTTTGTTTTGTTTTTAGACACAGTCTTACTCTGTGGCCCTGGGTAAAGTACCATGGCATCATAGCTTAGAGCAAGCTCAAACTTTGGGCTCAAGTGATCCTCCTCCCTCAGCCTCCCAAGTAGCTTGGACCTCAGGTGCCCGCCACTATCCTTGGCTAGTTTTTCTATTTTTAGTAGAGACAGTTCTCATCTTTGCTCAGGCTAATCTCAAACTCCTGAGCTCAAGCAATAAATCTACCCACCTCTGCCAGAAGAAGGCTGTAACTGGGCCAGAGGCAAAAACTAGAGAAGGAAGAGCACCGGGAGCTGGGGATGAGACCTGAACCAGAATAAACCACCAGGATAAGGTAGAGAAAGAGTTTGCAACATCACTTCCCTCCTCAGTATGAGACCCAGATGGATGCCATTATTCCTGCCATTCCCAGAAAACTTAGAAAGGACAAGTGTTCAGGCAATACTCCACTGCAGCACTGATTCTCCTGCCGCACAGACAGGGTCCAGGGACAGAGGGAAAAAGGAAGGAGGCAGTTCCAGGGGGAGGAGAAAATACAGCCCTGCTCATGGAGAGGTGTCAGAACAGGGGAGCCAGGAAAGAGAAAAACAGGAAGAGGCCTGCAGGCACTTGGACAGTTGTTTAGAAAGGCAAACATGGGAATCAGAAACAGGAGGTCAGGGAGGTCTTCCTAGAGGAGGAGAGCATGGTGGAATACAGCAAAGGGCTGAGAGGCTGGTCTGCAGAAAGAGGAGGAGAGAAGATGGTTCAGGCTTGAGCCAAACTATGTGAGTTGGGGACGGGGGAATGACTGACTGAATACAAGGATAGCTGCTCCCATGGCACTAAGAGGCCCAGAGATCCTGTGGAGGGGGAATGGGGAGTTAGAGGAACAGGGATGGTGGGGGACAGCCCCCAAGACCCCCCTGGGAAGAAGTCACTGCAGCCTTTAGTAAGAGGAATGGGCGGCACCCTAGCCTAGCTGAAATATTCCTCCCTCTGCATACAGCCAAGAGAATAGGGACAGAATCTAGGGTCCTCTAAATGGGACACAAGAAAGACTCCTAGACAGAGTCTGAGACATGTAGCAGGGGACACTGAGTGAGTCTTCCCACCACTGAGGACTCTAGCTCCTGTCTGTAAAGAGTGTTGGAAACGGTAGTCTCTGAGCACCTTTTTCTAAAACTGCCCTACTGATTATCACCGTCCTCTCAAGGGTGGCCTCACCACTTTGTAATCCTCCAGGCTTTGATTTTGCATTTTCTCTGTGTCCTTATAGTCCAGATGTACTCTCCCATCCAGAAGAAACTACTCCCATGCTGGGGTGGGGATGGGGGTTTGAGGTTCCAATTTCAAAAACATAGCCTGGGTTTATTGGGCATCAAATATAATGAAAAATCTGAAGTTAGACTCAAGGAAGAACTTTCCAGCACAATTGACCTGAAAACCTCCAAAATGTAATATGAAGATATCCATGGCCTTACCAGTGGACTCCAACAGAGGAGGAAATTGTTCTAGACCTCTGGGTAGTGCCAATTAGAAAGAAAGAGAGATGTTTTCACCATGGTTATAATCCTCCCAGAGTCAGAAAGTTGCACATAAAGGCTTCTAGGGATTCTTCTGCCCTAAGGTGGAATAAGTGAGCCTAGATGTAGGAATAGCAGCCTGCTTAGAAGCTAATTTCCAAAACCAGAGAGAAAGAAGTGATTAGGCCTGAACCCTCCACTGTTGGGCACCGTCCCACCCTAACCCCTATTCTTCATCCTCCCAGGTCAGAGCAAGGCCACTGAGTATTTCCAATTCAAACCCCAAGTGAAGGCCCCAGGGCCCAGTCCCCAGCCAGCCTCAGACTTGGTACCCTGACACTATACCCCTGTGTCTGGCAGGGCAAAAGCATTCACTGCTCAGGCTCCCCAATCTCCTGTACCCCTAAAAGAAAGAAGTTTCTTCCTCTCTTGGTCTGCCACATCAGCTCACCATATACCACATCCTGGAACCTGCTAGAGATTTGGGTAAATCAAAGACATCTTCTGCTAAGTCTTTAGGCCCCTCCTCTGGGACACCACATGCACACATTCACCTAAACACACACACAGACAGATACAGTTGCACACTCATACATACACACTGCACACATACAAAACACATACACATCTGCACACACCCACATATCACATATATTCTCACACACATACATACAAACTTACACACACTCATGAAACACATTTGTACATGCTTGTAGGTGTACACCTGCCTCTAATTCCTTTCTGCTGACTAAGGATCAAGAACCAAGGCTTCTGGATTCCAGAGGTTTAGAATGTCCAGGAGAATGCATGTAACCCTTGGAGTTTCTCTGCCAAAACTAGAAGCCCTTTGCTATACAGCCCCTGCCACCAGACTCTAGGACCACTGAAATGGGACCTGCAAAGATAACTCATTCATCCATACAACAAAAAATTTTGAGTATTTATCTGCCACTCCCTGTGCAGGAAACTGAGGCAAACATGCCCCATGGTGTGGTGGAAAAAGGAAGAGCTCAGGAACCAAGGACCTGAGTTCAAATCCTGCCTTTGTCTCTCAATAAGCTGCATTACTTTGGGCACATTACATAACCTCTCTGAGCCTCAGTTTCATCACCTGTAAGGTGAGGTTAATAAAACTTACCCAATATTGCTGTAAGGATTAAAAGACAGGGAAAGTCTCCATCAGCAATGTGCCCACCCATGAAAAGCTACCCCATTCCCTTCCCTAGCCCCTGCGGTGCAGGTGAGGGCAGAGCAGCTTTCCAACACTCTCCCAGTCCTACATTCGCTGAAATAGAAACCCAGTCTCCTTCAGTCTCCGACCCCCCAGGTGCACACACCTCGGGAAACTTGATCTCCGACTTGGCCAGCTCGGATCCGACTCCCCCGCCCCCGCCCCTCCTGGTCCATCATGCCTCTCGCCCGTTTGCAGGTCGCGTTTTCCGTAATAACCTTTAATGCGGCTGGCCACGGCCCAAATGTTCGCGATGGAGCGCTGGGCCCCGCGCATCAGATGGACGATGAAGTGTTAATCATCCCCCAGGGAGCCGTCCCGCGGAAAGTCGTCATTAATTTCTCTGAATTACACCAATTCCGAGACATTCTTTATGGACAGACAGTGCGGGAGACAGTTATATGACAGGACTTGCTGTGCTAAGCAGATGTGGGAGAGATTGCGTCGCCCCATGAATACTAAACAATCGCTCTGAAGAAACCCCACTAGCTCCTGCGCTCAGAGCTGGGAATCAGCCCAGCCCACCCCCACCCTGATGGGCACACCCTGCAGGTGCCTGGAGCTGGGGGGAAGAGGGATGACACCCCTATCCCCGCTGCTTAGATGGCCTCCCTCAGCTCCCCTCCAGAGTCAGGCCTCAGCTTCAGAGTGGGAAGTGGCTCTGGAGCTCTCACTCTCACCTACTTGGGACCCTGGAAGGACCCACAAACACCCTACCCTTCCCTGCAACTGCCTGTGCTCCCTACATTCCCCCCAGGACCTGAACTGATTCTGAACGTCTTGCTGTCTTCCTCTCTCTCCCTCTCTGATCCTCCTCCAGCCTTCCATCCACTCCACTCGCCACCCTGCCCATCTCTGAGTTCCCACCTTGCATTGCCCCATGCTGGTTCGCCCCCCTGCCCCATCTCTCTGTGGCTCCATTCTCCTGCACCTGCTTGGCCTCTCCACCTCCTGGCCCTGCCCCACCCGCATCCCTCCGACCCCTCTTCCTAGCTACTTCGCACTCCGCTCGCCTCCTCACCGTGCCAACCTTCCACTCCACCCACCCTGCCTACCCGGCTCCCATGGGCTCCTCTTTTTCTTTACCTCCATCTCTCCACCTGCTGCATCCTACCATTTTGCCCTATTCCAAGTCATTTTTCCCACATCGGCTTTGACACCCCTCCCTCCCTTAAGAATCTAGAGAGGAAAGGGAGAGTTTCAGAGGAGAATGAAAAAGAAAGGTTTGCCCCTTTCTCTCTCTCCTGTCCTCCCCTCTTCTTTCTCGGATACCGGGACGGGGGTTAACAAAAACTGAAGAGACATCGCCCCCCAAGCAAAGTGGTGGGCTGCAGGGAGAACGAAGACCGTGACCTGGGGAAACCTGCCCAGGCAAACAGTCACACCTGAGAGAAGCCCCGCCCCCAGGGCGGGCCCCGCCTCCCCCGAGCTGCCTCGGAAGGCTCCGCCCGGCCCACAGCTCGTCCCCTGTCCGAAAAGTCCACCCGGACGGCCCTGGGACCTTGGGAGGGCCAGGTTTCTCAGCCACCCCCCCAGGCCACTACCCCTCAGGGGAAGACAGAGGCAAGTGCCAACTGTTCCCATCAGGTCGTCCTACCACCCGGCCTCCACCCCCGCTGGGGGAAAACTGTTCCCTCAGCTCCCTGCGCGGGTTTGGGGGAGAGAAAGCAAAGTGTGGCCGCCTCTGCGTCTTTTCCCCTCGCAGGTAATTTATGGCTGAGAGCGGAGCAGATGGCGGGTAATTTAGCAATTACCGTGTGCGGGAACGGGACTCGCGCCTCCACATGGAAGCCAAAGATTCCCAGCCGCAGTGTCATCTTTTCTGCCTGTTTTCTCTATTTTGTTCCCCCCACCCCCCGCTTCCTCCCCCCGCCACACTTGCTGAATTCCAAAACTCAAGGGGAAGAGATTTTCTTACCAGAGGTCCCTTTTCATCCTGACCCCTCTTGACATCAGGCATAGGATTTCTGCCTCGGTAAATAAGACTTACAGCGCTGCACTCACCGGAAGTTCTTCTTCTCTTCTGACCTTAGTCTTTCTTGCTGCTACAAGTGAGATCAGACTGTCCTGGGAGATGGTGGGGCTCCCTCCAAACCTCCTGTCCCCCTACTTCTCCCCTCCCCCGACTTCTTCAGATTTTCCATGGCATGTCTCCCAAATATCTGGGTTCCAGATCCTAGATTTTAGAAGAGGCTTCTGTACTCTCAGGTCAATTCTAGGGCTGAGGAGTGTGTGTATCTGTATGGGCCAAAAGGTGAAAGCAATGATTATTAAGATAAGAGGGGTCTGTCTGCAGGCCCTTTGGAGCTCTGTACACACAGTGAGCTATGATAAGTGTGAAATGGTTTATGGAGAAGCTGGGTAGTAAGATGAGGGAGGATTGAGGGGACAGGAATGAGGCTGAATTGGTCTGAAATCCACTCCCTTCCTTCCTCTCTGGGCCATCTGGAGAAAGAATGTTGGAAGACAGGCCCTGAGCCTGGAGACCTCCCTAAGATGGACGGAGACCTCCCCTCAATCTGCCTCCACCCTGCCCAGGACGGTAAGATACTCATAACCAAGAAGCTGGAGTCACACATCCTGCCTTCAGCCAGGTCCCCCAGAGCTCTGACCTTCACTCTCTGACCCCTCCTCCTGCACTCCAGCCTGAATGTTCCCATTGCCAGCAGACCTTAGGTGACCTTTGGGATCTGAAGAGCTGGCCTCTCAGGCTTTGAGACACCCTCACCACAACCTCCCCCAGTTCCTCCTCATTCCTCGACACCAGAGGAGCACTAATTAATTAGCGTGTGCAACCAGCCATGGGCACGATCTCGTTACTCACCACAGGGACCTGCTGTTAACATACCAGACCCCCGGGACGCGGGCACACGCCAATTACACAGCCAGCAGCTCGGCTAATCACGGCTCCTGGTGACACTGTAGCTCACAGAGGAATCCCCAGCTTCCCTTCCCCCCACCTGCTCCTACACTCATACCTCTGGGAACAGGAGACTGGAAAGAGGAAGTGAAGACTGTGGGGAAACAGTTGAAACTTGCTGGGGAACAGGAGGCCAGCCACAGAGATGCTGAGGGGGAGAGTGAGAATGAAAAGTTGGAAAGAAAAGAGAATTTTCCTAAGAATCACTTTAGGCTGTAAACAGCCACTATAAAATTAGTAACTACAGCAAGAGAATGTACTAGTTGGACTATAAGAAGGACTTCCCGGTGAAGTGGTGCTAGGGTAGAATTAGACCTGAGAAAAGGCAGCCTTTCTCCCTACAAGAAGGCAAGAGAAGATGACCACTGAGGTAGAGGAAGAGGGGTGAGAGCAGACGTTCCAGGAATTCAGGTATCTGGTGCCATCCTGTCCCTCAGCTGCAGTTCAAGGGTACAGAGAGGCGGCCTCACTGCAGACAGATAGACGGCTTCCCTCCCACACACGTCCCATTGACTTTGCCATTCCGCTGTCACTCCACAGCTTCTCCGAGATTTAACATATTGACTCTCTGAGCTGCAGAAAATTGAATTTTCTTCATTACAACTGTCTCCCGACAAAAGCAGCTCGTAAATTCTCCATCTTTTTCAGGCTTCCCACCCCCTCACCACCCAACATCTCTCCAGGGTATTCACATATTTGAACATACCATTCACATGGGTGTAAAGGCAGGGTGTGACCAGCACTCCCCACAGACATACCGTGCACCAAGACTGGGCATTCACCCCTGTCCCTCACTGCCCATGCATAGGCCCAGTCTATACCACCACCAGAAGTGAGGGTGTATGTCTTCCACTCCAGAAGTACATGCGCGTTTGGTAGTCAGGTGCTCCATGTAGCCGATACAGCTGGTCCCTACCAGGGAACTCAACCCATGCATCTCTCCCGCACCCTAACAGCAGCCTCACAGATGGCACTCACACATACATAGGGGACAGAGACATACACCCTGAGATGCTGTATTCACTCCAGGTCTACCTTGGTGCTGCCTAGGCATAGCTAAAGACCTCTCCTCACAGTACTGGAATCCCTGCCTACATTCTCACCCCTGGACACAGCAGCAAGTCTGAAACCTACACAAGTCTGCATGCTTTGCACAGTTGCACACACAGAGGGAGGAGAAGAAACAGCTTCTAGCACCTAGTGGGTCCTTCATATCACAGCACCCACTCCTTTCTCCCCCTGACACTGCCTCCTGCCCATACATGTGCCGAGAACTTGGTCTTCCTCTGTACACTACAGCCCAGTGCCTCAGCAGTACTCTCCAAGGCACAGAAACCTCCCTTCCGCCATCAAAGGATGTTGGCCTCGCCCTCTGCCATAGACTGTGTTCTCTCCATCTGACTCTCCACTTCAGCCCCAGGAACAGAACTGGAGGAGGGCAGGGGATAGTTCTTTTGGTACCCGTGCCAGCCTGGCAGCTGAGGCTGTAATAGATGGGCAAGAGGCCAGGCTGATGGCCAACAGCATGTGGCTTATGCCCAGGGCCAGATTGGGGCGGGAAGTGGTCGGCTAGGTGCCCAGGCACTCCACCCTCCAAAATGCTACACAATCTGTGAGTGGAAAGAGACAAAAAGAGGAACCCAGATAGATAAAGGCAAGGACACTCCCTGAGACCAACTAAGCCAATCTTTGGCCCCTCAACAGCCATCTGTCTCCACAACCCTGACCCAGGCACAAAATGAAGTCACCATGAACAAGACAGAGGTCAACTAGTTTTGTTTTTTTTTTTTCCAAGTATGACCATCCCAACTTCACATAACAAGAACTAGGGATTATGGGAAAGCAATAAAAAATAAAAAAGAGGATAAGAATGATTCCTCTATTAGGAGAGAGATTGAGACTTGGGGAGGTTTCTATGCATTTTTATTTGAGCTAATTAATGTGCAAATGTTATGGACAATGCAGATGAACATCTATTGCCTTTGCAATCTCAACCCTGCTCCTCTTGGTGCTAATTAATGCATGCGTGCATGTATATACACACACGTACACACACGCACAATCTTTATCTATGATTGGCTCCTCTGTTTTTCCCAGCACTAGAGTTTCTGAACCAGTGATTCTCAATCTTCCTAATCCCACGACCCTTTAATACAGTTCCTGTGGGTCGCGACCCACAGGTTGAGAACTGCTGTTCTAAACCACCCTCCATCTTCTCCCTTTAAGCAGGTTTGGAACTACATAAAGATGCCCAGGAAGGCTTGGCTTCACAGTACAAGGAATGGCTTTCTGGAAAATCAGAGGTCCTTCAAACCCTCTTTGTAAAGAAGTAGAAGAACAACCTACACCCCATCCCAACCCCAACCCCGAACCTGCTCCTTATGCCAAGATCCCTGCTTAGGGAGGGACTACCATCTACTCAGATATCCAAGCCTGGGCTCAGACTGACTCTTTCTTCTCTGCAGATGGCAAGAGAAAGCCTGTTACATATATGAAGTGACTTAAGTGGCTTTTTTTAAAGATAAAAGTTTGACATTTTGGGGGGGGGTCATGTGTCCACAGCCATCAAAATGACTACTTCAAAAATCAATATATCTTTCTTTCCTCTCCTTCATCCCCCTCACCCTTCCCATGCTACCTCCTAAATATCTCTTGTGTCACTTTGCTTCATTCTCTCAGCAAGATGACTGAGCTGCCTTCTTACTGTGTTCTCAGGCTCACTCCATTCCTATTGCACTGGGGAGGCCAGAGGAGCATAGGGGACATGCCCAGCCACAGTTTTCCAGACAGAAATATTTTGAAACTGCCAGAAAGGTGACAAAACTGAAAAGTACATGAAATCAACTACTTAAATTGTGACCACAACACAGCTACTTATTTTATGACAGGGTAAAAAATTTCAAACTTTTTAACTAATAGAATACAAAGAAAAACTGTAACTACATGAATAACACTATCTCAAAGGAAATAGACAACCTCCATGTGCAATCAGCATGTGGCCTGATGCCCCGCCAACATTTGGTCGGCTGGATTCCAATCTGTTCTTTAGCAAAGAATCTTTGCCTATGTGCAGTTCACAAAGTTGAACTCTCTACTCTGTAAATTCCAGTAGAATGAAAGAGAGACAAAAGGAGATATGAGTGTGTGGGCAGATTAGAATCAGTTAAAAGTCTTCTCAGAAATATTTTCTTTTCTCCCAGACAACCCTACTAATTCTAGAGTGTTGACTCAACCCATGTTTATCAAAAGTGGAATGGGCACTTGGCTAAATTCTCTTCCAGCCTCTTTGCAAGGAGAAGAGGCCGTATCACTGGTCCTCACCAATGGAAGCTAAGTGGAAGTGATGTGTTGCTTCCACGCTGTGAAAGTTTAGAGTGGTTGTGCCTTCTCCATATGCTCGCTTTTCCCCATCTGCTGGCAGGATGACACCTGGGCAACCTGAAGCCACATATTTAAGATGGCAGATCCTCAGCATGAACAAATCTGGATTCTTGAGTTACTTGAACACAAATACCCATATTAGACTTATGTGATACATAAATCTTTATCATATTAAGACCTGAGATCTGGCGGTTGTCTGTTGCAGCTGTTATATCTACCCTAATACACGAATCAAGGTAATGAGGCCAAAGTGGCAAGAACAGGCTAGGGGCACTGTTGAGTTTGGACTGTGATGTATATAGAACACACGAGAGCATTCAGAAGTCAGAAATTGTTGATTTAAGTTTCACCCGAGCTATGTGACTTTGGTCAAGTTGTTTAATATTTTAGAACTTTGGGTTTTTTCATTGATAAAAATCACATAATAATAATTTGATCCACTTGATAGTTATTGGTTGGGAAGATCAAAGAAGTCCAAGAATGTAAAAAATCTTTAATTCTAGAAAGGTACAAATGTCACTGGCTATTATTCCAGCAGTTGACTTATAACGTTTATTAAAATTCTGTTTAATAAATATGAATAATGGGGGTGGCGCCTGTAGCTCAGTGAGTAGGACACAAGCCCCATATACCGAGGGTGGCAGGTTCAAACCCAGCCTTGGCCAGCTAAAACAGCACTGCCAACTACACCGAAAAATAGCTGGGCATTGTGGCGGGTACCTGAAGTCCCAGTTACTCAGGAGGCTGAGGCAAGAGCATCGCCTAAACCCAAGAGCTGGAGGTTGGTGTGAGCTGTGACAACACAGCACTCTACTGAGGGAGACACAGTAAGACTCTGTCTCTAGGCTCGGCGCCTGTGGCTCAATCGGCTAAGGCGCCAGCCACATACACCTAAGGTGGCGGGTTCGAATCCCCAGCCCGGGCCCGCCAAACAATGATGGCTGCAACCAAAAAATGGCCGGGCATTGTGGCGGGTGCCTGTGGTCCCAGCTAC
>CAUYQV010053647.1:0-11576 GCA_963574575.1 Galagoides demidoff
TTGGGTAGAGTGCCATGGCATCACAGCTCATAGCAACCTCCAACTCCTGGGCTCAAGCGAGTCTCCTGCCTCTGCCTCCCAAGTAGCTGGGACCACAGGCGCCCGCCACAACACCTGGCCATTTTTTGGTTGCAGCCATCATCGTTGTTTGGCGGGCCCGGGCTGGGGATTCGAACCCGCCACCTTGGGTGTACGTGGCTGGCGCCTTAGCCGATTGAGCCACAGGCGCCGAGCCATTCCTTTTACTTCTTTCTCTCTCTTTTTTTTTTTTCTTAAACAGAGTCTCACTTTGTCACCCTCAGTAGAGTGCTACGGTGTCATAGCTCACAGCAGCCTCAAACTCAAAAGCTCGAGCAGTTCTCTTGCTTCAGCCTCCTGAGTAGCTGTGACTACAGGCACCCGCCACAACACCCATCTAGTTTTTCTATTTTTAGTAGAGCTGAGGTCTCGCTCTTGCTCAGGCTGGTCTTTAACTTGTGAGCTCAAGCAGTCTACCTGCTGCAACCTCTCAGAGTGCTGGGATTATAGGCAGAGCCACCACACACAGTCAAGAATATATTCTTATACCACGTATGGTGGCTAATGTCTAAAATCCTAGCTCTTTGGGAGACCAAGGTGGGATAGTCACTTGAGGCCAGGAGTTTGAAACCATCCTGGGCAACCTAATAAGACTCCTTTTCTACACAAAATTGGGCATGTTTGCATGCACCTGTAGGCCTAGTTTCTCAGGAGGCTGAGGGCAGGAAGGATTGCTTGAGCCTTGGTTTGTTGCAGAGGGCTGTGTTCAAACCACTCAACTTCTATCTCAGGAAAAGAGCAAAGTTCATCTCTTAAAAAAAATAAATAAGAACATGCTTTCCTGAGCTCACAGGTTCGAGATGAGCTTGAGCCAGAGCGAAACCCCATCTCTAAAAATAGCCAGACATTGTGACAGGTGCCTATTAGTCCCAGCTACTTGGAAAGCTGATGCCAACGGATGGCTTGAGCCCAAGAATTTGAGGTTGCTGTGAGCTGTGACTTTACGGCACTCTACCAGGAGTGGCAAAGTGAGACTCTGTCTCAAAAAAAAAAAAAGAATATTCTCTTTATCAAGTTACTGTCTTAATAACAGGTAGTTACTGCTTGCTCCTTAATGACAGATGTACTGTTACATTTACCTGCCATAATTTCTTAATCTAAATCACAGTGTAATCCCAGCCCCTTCATCGGATGCCAATATGGGAGGATCACTTGAGGTCAGGCATTAGAGAGACTATCCATGTTACCTGGTGACTCGTGACGGGTCAGCAATGTGTTAAAATACTAATTTTTGTACTCCTGACCATACCAATTTCCACAAGCCCTCTTTCTACCCACACTACTCTCACTGTAAATCATTGCTTACCACTGGCAAACTTTTGCAGGATGCTGTCTAAGTCACTGCTTTCACTGGTGCCTAAATCAGTGTTCATCCTGGGTGTTGACTCACACGCCATTAGACAATGGTGAAGGATGACTGAGTATCCCTGTAGGCAACACAGCTGAGACCGTCTGTGTCCCTCAAACTGTTCCTTCCTGTGCTCCTTTGTTTCCTGTGATCTGTTGTTTCTGGTGCTGTTTAGATTAGCAGTTGTTCCTAAGAACATGTCTAAGCCTGTAGGCCCTGGGTCAAGTCTTGTTTTTCTTACTTAATGTGCAAATTGGGGTTAGATGCACAAATGCTGTGGACCTACTTTTTTTTTAAGAGAGAAAAATAATTTATCTCTTTTAACAAAGTAGTGCTGTTAATGCCTGAGAATACTGCATGGTGTTTGTAAAGACTGCTAAATTCTGAATAGGACCTTAGCAGATGAATATTGGCCAACATGAATATTCAGACCATACTTGCTGTAATTATGTTGTATAGAATTTTGTTGTTTAATTCATTCCAAATGTTTTCTGTGCCCCTAGTTAATACATTTTCTAAGTACAAGAACATCATTTTCCTCAATCAGTGAACAGCATGTGCTTTCAGCCCTTGCAGTGCTTTGCCTTCAAAGTGGAAAAATTCTCTTTTTTTCAGGGTTAACATAGGTTCCTGCAATGTGTTTTGGTTAGAAATTGTTGACATTTATATCACAACTCTGACATCTTTGAGTTGTGATATAATAATTATGGACAATAATAATTTTATTCAACAACAAAAGAAAAAAAAGAAATTGTTTCTTTTTTTTTTTTTTTTTTGAGACAGAGCCTTAAGCTGTCACCCTGGGTAGAGTGCCATGGCATCACAGCTCACAGCAACCTCCAACTCCTGGGCTTAAGCGAGTCTCCTACCTCCACCTCCCAAGTAGCTGGGACCACAGGCGCCTGCCACAATGCCTGGCTATTTTTTGGTTGCAGCTGTCATTGTTGTTTGTCGGGTCTGGGCTGGATTTGAACCCGCCACCCTAGGTGTATGTGGCTGGCACCTTAGCCACTTGAGCCACAGGTGCCGAGCCAAGAAATTGTTTCTTACAAGGATTCCCTGCCTACTATTTTGAATTATCGCCTTTTGAATATTTAAAAAGAAATTTCTGAAAAAGAAATAATCACAATCATATGTTTTATAACCCTGTTTGTTATTACTATTATTTTTTAAAGGGCAAAAACTTTATTTGCAGACCTTTTTTTGTTTTTGAATATATAAGTGTCCTGTTAGGGAAAAAGGGAAGTGGTGTCTTACTTGAGGTTGGGGGCTTGCCTTAGGGCTCTGTCCCTATCCCCTCCCCACCAGTGCAGCTGGGGGAAGGTGCCTACTTGCTGCCCCCACAGATTTCTCCACTGTGGAATAAGGCACTATGTGTTCCATGGGAAGGCGCTATGGCTGTCTGGTAGTCGAGGAAATGGCCTTCTCAGGGGCTGCAAAGCTGAGGCTGTTGAGGGGCTGAGTTGAACTTGGGGCCCTGGCAGGGGGCCAACTAGTGAGGAGGCCCCAGGCTATGAGACTGCAGTGCTGCTCCCCCCCTGTTGGCCCTGGAGCAGCAGGGTCAGGGTGGGATCATGCCTTTGCTTCTCTTGCAGTCGGCCATGGTTCTCTGGTAGTGGTTGGCCCTTGTTGCCTTTCTGAACTGTTTGTTAATACCTATGCTACTCTTGGTATAATGTTATATATTTCAATAGAATGTATTTAATGACCATGTGTAATTCATCAGATATCTGTGGTTCTTTACATGTTGTAGGCATCTCTTCTATATGTGTGATAAATGAATTGCCATCTCAGGAGAGCAGTAATACTGGAGAAATATTCCATACAGCAATGCTGGAAAGGCATGAAAGCCATGACATTGAAGAGTTTTGCTTTAGAGAAATTCAGAAGAATGTGCATAACTTTGAGTGTCAGTGGAGAGATGATGAAAGACATTCTAGTAGGGTCCAGACAACCCCTCAGGGAAATCTAACTAGTAGGAGAGATCAGCATGAGGGGAGGGATTCAGGAAAGAAGCTTATTAATACTCAACTGGGATTCAACATGCAGTCACATCTACCAGAACTGCAGCTATTTAAGGCTGAAGAGAAAAGTTATGACTGTAATCCCATGGAGAAGTCTTTCAAAAGTAATTCCTTGGTTTCCCCACCCCACAGAATTCCTTCTTCTATCAAACCTCACCTTTCTCATGAGTATGAGTTTGATCTTACTGATTCATTATTCTCACAAAGAGAGAAAGCACACATAGGAACAGAACATTACATTTGTACTGAGTGTGGCAAGACCTTTAATCAAGGCTTACATTTCACTGTTCATCAAATAATCCATGCTGAAGAGAAACAGTTTAAATGTGATATATGTACCATGGTCTTCAATAAAAAATCAAACCTTGTAAGTCATCGGAGAATACATTCTGGAGAGAAACCTTACAAGTGTAATGAATGCGGCAAGGTCTTTAATAACATTTCACATCTTGTACAACATCGGAGAATACACACTGGAGAAAAACCTTACAAATGTAATGAATGTGGTAAGGTTTTCAATCAGATTTCACACCTTATACAACATCGGAGAATTCACACTGGAGAGAAACCTTACAAATGTGATGAATGTGGAAAGGTGTTTCCTCAAATTTCACACCTTGCACAACATCGAACAATTCATTCTTCAGAGAAACCTTACAAATGCAATGAATGTGGCAAGATGTTTAGTCGATATTCATACCTTGTACAACACCTGATAATCCATACAGGGGAGAAACCTTACAAATGCAATGAATGTGGAAAGGGATTTCATCAAATTTCACACCTTACACAACATCGGAGAATTCACACTGGAGAGAAACCTTTCAAATGTAATGAATGTGGCAGGGTGTTCAGTCATAAGTCATCCCTTGCATGTCATTGGAGAATTCATACAGGAGAGAAACCTCACAAATGTAATGAATGTGGAAAGGTTTTTAATGATATTTCACACCTTGCACGACATCGGAGAATTCATACAGGAGAGAAACCTTACAAATGTAATGAATGTGGCAAGGTATTCAGTGATAAGTCAAACCTAGCAAATCACTGGAGAATCCATACTGGAGAGAAACCTTACATGTGTAATGAATGTGGCAAGGTATTCAGTCGAAATTCACACCTTGCAAATCATCGCAGAATCCATACCGAAGAGAAACCTTATAATCATGTAATGAATGAGCTAAGAGTTCAGTCAAGCTTCACACCAGGCAAAACATCCCAGAATACATGCTAGAGAGAAACCTTACAAATGTAGTGAATGCGGCAAGGTGTTCAATTACATTCACATCTTGCAGAAGATTGGAGAATACATTCTGAAAACATTGAGACCAGCCTGAGCAAGAGTGAGACCTAGGAACAAATAGCTGGGTATTATCTTGGGCACCTGTAGTCCCAGCTGCTTGAGAGGCTGAGGCAGGAGGATCACCTGAACCCCTGGTTTTAATGAGCTAGGCTGATGACAACACTCTAGCCTGGGCAGCAGAGTGAGACTTTGTCTCAAAACCAAACAAAAGGTAACGAATGTGGCATTGTATTCAGTCACACTTCATACCTTGTGCAACGTCTATTCATACTGTGGGGAACATGATAACTTTAGTGAATTTGACAAGGTATTCAGTGTAATTTCATACCTTGCAAATGAATTCATACTGGAAGGAAGGCTTATAATCCTAATGAGAGTGGCAAAACCTTTAGTGTGCATTCAGGCCTAACCATCATGGAGACCTAATTGGAGAAACCTTTCACATGAAATGAAATGAGTGGTAAGGTTTTCAGTGACACTTCATACCTTGCACATCATCAGAGGTTTGGTTCTGGAGAAAAATCTTACCAATGTGGCAATGTAATAACATGGGAAAGTATTTTCTCTGCTTGAAAGCCTTGGAAGACATTTGATAATTCATTCTAGAAAGAACCTTTGCAAGTAGGATAAATGCAGGAAAGCCTTTAGTTACCACTTAAGGCTTAATAACCATCAGTTAATCCATAGTGGAGAGCAACCTCACAAATGTATTGAATGTTACAAGGTCTAGGGTATAATTCTGACATCAGCATTTTCAACACAATTCTTTTGGAGACACACCTAACAGATGCGTGCAGCCTCACAACACAGCACTCCTCAGAGTGATCATACTAAAGAGCAGCTACACAAATGTAGTGAATATATTAAGCCTGTTAGTCACATGAGGCTCACACTGGGTTAAAAACACAGGGAATGGGCTCGGCACCTATAGCACAGTGGTTATGGTGCCAGCCACATACACTGAGGCTGGCAGGTTTGAACCTGGCCCGGGCCAGCTAAACAACAGTGATGACAACCTCAACAAAAAATAGCTGGGTGTTGTGGCGACCGCCAGTAGTTCCAGCTACTTAGGAGTCTGAGGCAAGAGAATCACTTAAGGCCAAGAGTTTGAGGTTGCTATGAGCTGTGATGCCACAGTACTCTACCAAGGGTGACATAATGAAACTGTCTCAAAAAAAAAAAAAAAACAATGTAGCAAACCTACAAAGTTTGCTAATCTAACCTGTCTCGGAATTAACTAAAGAATTTATACTCAGAAGAACACTTACAAAAGTAATAGGATAAATGATTATATTTACCCAGTAATCACTGTGCAGGCCACATAGAGAGTTCATACAAAGAAGAAAGAAGTATGGAAGTCTTCAAGATTAATCTTTGGTATATACTGCAGAACAATGACAAGTCAAAATATGGTAAAAGTCATGAATATGTCAAAGGTGCAAGGATATTTGAAATGGGCAATTGTTCTCAGGTTATAAAATATTTTATTCCATTGTATGTTTTTTGTAAAGGATACTTTCCTGTTTATGACTGAAGCTGAAGTTTGGAATTTGTTTGTATTATGCCTTTCTTAATATTTCACAGTACTGTAGAGGAAGGGGCCTACTGTGTTAGGTGAGGATGATTTCTCCTCATGTTCCTGGAGATCAAGGACACTGCCTTTTAAAATCAAATAATCACTGAATGAGAGCATTTGGAAGGGGCTTAAAATAATGTGAAACTATTATCATCCATGCTGACTGCATTCAGGACACTGTTCTCCACACAGGACCACTGTGGAATATTGGAAGGGAGTGCTCGAATGAAACATAGTCATCAATGCCATGGAAGACTGGGATTCTTGTTGGAGGAAAGCATGTGTTAGCTGGGTCTGATTCCATAGTGGAAATATGAGGGGAAACGGTAGCCACCTTGTCCATTGAATGGCAATAGCTATTGGACAGGAAGATTGATGGAAATATAGCCTTCTTATTGAAATTGAAAAAAGAACACTTATCAGAGAGGAGAATTTAATCAGAAGAACCACAATGGCATATTCTTGATCAGGAGTCACACTTAACTGCTGGCATTACTTTCTACTGTTTTAGTCAAACTGTCACAGGTGTTATGTATTAATAAAATTTAGTGTTTTATGATGGCTGTGAGTGAATCACTTTCCTTCTACCAGCATAGATTTATTCCAGCCTCAGTGGGCTACTTCATGTTCTAACAGTATCAGTAACAGTGCCCCATTATTTTACAGGCTAACGGATCTGTAACAATTGTTTAATAGTGGAATCAGGGCTGGGAGGACTGGCTCATGCCTGTAATCCCAGTACTCTGAGAGTCCGAGGCAGGTGGATCACTTGAGTTCAGGAGTTTGGGACCAGCTTCTACTAAAAATAGGAAAATCAGTTGTGCATGGTGGTGGGTGCCTATAGTCCCAGCTACTAAGGAGGGTTTGCCAGGAGGATCACTTAAGCCCAGGAGTTTAAGGTTGCTGTATGCTGTTTCTACAGTACTCTACTCGGGGCAACAGAGTAAGACTGTCTCAGGCCAGGCGAGGTGATTCACACTACGGAGGTGAAGGTGAGTGGATTGCCTGAGTACACAGGTTTGAGACAAGCCTGAGCCAGAGTGAGACCTCATCTCTAAAAATAGCCAGGTGTTGTGGCAGGTGCCTGTAGTCCCAGCTACTCAGGAGGCTGAGGCAAGAAAATTGCTTGAGCCCAAGAGTTAAGAGGTTGCTATGATCTATGACTGCCACAGCACTCTACCAAGGGCAACAAAGTAAAACTCTTTGTCTCAAAATAATAATGTGGAATCGACATTCGGTGTCACACGTGAGTCATCATCTCTGTAGTATGACTTCAGATACTCGTATTGGTATAAGAAATTCTCATACCAGTGCAGTTGTATACTCTTAAAACCTTAGAACCTGCATTCAACTGTTGATGGCCTGAATACCGTTGATGAATATGAATAGTATTACAATTCTAAACCCACCTTCTATAGACATAGTGGCTCATGTCTATAATCTGAGCACTTTGGGCAGCCTAGGAGAGGATGGCTTGAGTCTGGGGGCTTGAGATCAGAATGAAAGCAATGCAATGAGACCCTGTCTCTACAAAAAATACAAAAATGAGCTGAGTTTGGTGGCATGGGTCTATAGTCCTAGCTAATCAGAAGGATGAAGCAGGAGGATCACTTGAACCTTTGGTGGTGGCCACTGCACTCCAGTCTAGGAGAGGGAGATACTGTTTAAAAAAAAAAACTAAGAAAGAAAAATAAGGAAAGAGAAGCTGAATTCCTGCTTTGAAAATCAGACATTTTCTGGCTCGGTGCCTGTAGCTCAAGCGGCTAAGGCAACCTTACACCAGAATGGCGGGTTCAAATCCAGTCCGGACCTGCCAAACAACAATGACAACTATAACAAAAAAATAGCCCAGCCTTGTGGTGGTTCCAGCTACTTGGGAGGCTAAGGCAAAAGGATTGCTTAAGTCCAAGAGTTTGAGGTTGCTGTGAGCAGTGATACCATGATACTCTACCCAGCACAACAGCTTGAGACTCTGTCTTTAAAAAAGGCGGTGCCTATGCTCAGTCTTAAGGCCCCAGCCCCATATACTGAGGGTGGTGGGTTCAAACCCGGCCCCACCGAAACTGCAATAAAAAAATTGCCAGGTGTTGTAGTGGGTGCCTGTAGTCCCAGCTACTCGGGAGGCTGAGGCAAGAGAATCGCCTAAACCCAGGAGTTGGAGGTTGCTGTGAGCTGTGATGCCACAGTACTCTATTGAGGGCAATAAAATGAGACTCTGTCTCTAAAAAAAAAAAGAAAAGAGAATAAGACATTTTCTTCCCTCCCCTCTTTTGTCAAAACATTTATCTTAGAGAACTTGTAAATGAAAGTTTTTTGTGTTCCTAAATGTATATTTTAAGGAACTAAACATCCCGTCTGCTGAGTGGCCTAGAGATGTCTCTTTGTCTTTCTGGGAACCACCTCCTAGAAATGTCAACATCAAGGGTGCTAGCCCCTGTGTCTTTCCCTTCTGCAGTTGCCTGGCAATGGTTTGTCCCAATGACCTGAGGCCTTCTCCTGCAATGAGTTCCTGAGACCCATGAGCTTTGCTTCTAAGCTGTTTTACTTGAATTTCTTCGTCTTTAAAACTTTCTCTTAGTACTGATACCTTCAGGTGTGTACCGCTCTCTGGTTTGCAACCCCTGTTTACTATTCTCAAGTAAACTTTTTATAGTTACTGAAGGTCTTTGTGTCTGAATTTCTCTTTAGGTTTACATCATGACCAGTAGGAAAATGGAAAGAGTCTCTCTTTTTGAGACAGTCTCACTCTGTCACCCAGGTTAGAGTGCAGTGACATTAGCCTAGCTTACAGCAACCTCAAAACTCCCGGACTTAAGCAACCTTCCTGAGCAGGTAGGACTACAGGCACCCACTGCCACACCCAGCTAGTTTTTCTATTTTTTGGTAGGGACAGGGTCTAGCTCTTGCTTAGGCTGATCTCCAACTCCTAAAATCAAAGGAGTCTTTCACCTTACCCTCCCAGAGTCCTATGATTATGGGTTTGAGTCACTGTGCCTGGCTTAATTCTTAATTAATTCTGATTTTATGTTTAATTTAACAGTTGCATGGACCCCTCACTTTGAATGGTAACAGTCACATGCTTCCACAATTAATGTTGTCTCTTGTATGTGACAGAAGTAGACACCACACAGCCAGAATAAACACTACAGGATCTTCAGGACCATTGAAACGCCATGATAAGGCTGGGCAAGGTAGTTCATGCCTGTTATCCTAGCACTCTGGGAGGCTGACGTGGGTCGATTGCTTGAGCTACAAGTTCGGATCCAGCCTAAGCAAAAATGAGACCCCTGTCTCTAAAAATAGAGTATAGGATTGTGGTGGGTGCCTGTAGTTTCAGGAACATGGGAGACTGAGGTAAGAGGATTACTTGAGTCCAAGAGTTTGAGGTTGCTATGAGCTATGATGCCATCGCACTCTTACCTAGTGCCACCAAGTGAGACTCTGTCTCAAAAAAAAAAAAAAAAGAGCCATGCTATAGGGCAAGTTTGTTAGTATTATTAGGAGTTTATGTTCTGTTGAGTTTATTCAAGTACAGCAGTACAGCATATTCTTTTGCTGAGTTTTCCTTATTGTTGTAGTATGTGGTGACAGTGTTGAAGTTTACTTCAACTTTATATTCGAGGTATTAGAGATTAAAGATGTGCTACAACCCATGTTCCTGCCCCCCAACTCTGTTTTCCTAGAAATAGCTCACTGATGAGAACCAGTTTCCCACAGCGCTTCATTAAGACTAGTGAGAGCCCCCCTTTTTATACTAGGAAAAAGTTGGATAAGGACCCTCCATGCCTGTGCACCTGTAATCTCAACACTAAGAGGCCAAGGTTGGAGGATCCCTTGAGCTCAGCAGTATGAAACCAGCCTGAGCAAGAGGGAGACTCCGGGCGGCGCCTTTGGCTTAGTGAGTGGGGTGCCAGCCTCATATACTGAGGGTGGCAGGTTCAAAACCGGCCCCACCCAAACTGCAACAAAAAATAGCCGGGCATTGTGGCGGGAGCCTATAGTCCCAGGTACTCGGGAGCCTGAGGCAAGAGAACTACATAAGCTCAGGAGCTGGAGGTTGCTGTGAGCTGTGATGCCTCATAAAGCGAAACTGTCTCTACAAAAAAAAAAAAGGGAGACTCCATGTCTACTAAAAGACATATTAGCCTGGTATCATGGTGAGCACCTGTATTCCTAGCTGCTCAGGAGGCTGATGTAGGAGGATCACTTGAGCCCAGGAGTTTGAGGTTGCTATGAGCTAGGCTGAGAACACTATGGCAGTCTAGCATGGGCAACAGAGTGAGACTGTCTCCAACAGTAACAAAAGACCCTCCAAATTCCTGTCATTTGTCTTATCCAGGGTTACTAAATTTTTTTGTTCCCACTGATCAATGGGAACAATGTTGGTTAACTTGACTTAATCAAACTTCATTTCAGCTTCAGTCCTCCCAGACCCCTAAACTTTGAGCCACCCTTGATCAGTGAGATTCAGAACAACCTCTCCTCCTGGGGACCCCCCTCCCTAGAGTAGGCTGACCCTAGGATGAAATAGTCTCTGAGTACCTGCAGGTGGGGCCGGGTGCTCATCCCCTGCCCAGACCTGCTTTCCTGCCTTGTTTACTTCTCATATTAAAGGAAAGTGCTTTCCTGTGTGATCTTGGGCATTTTCAGGTCTGTGTTTGACATATTCTCCCTATTACAGTAATCCTTTTGAATAAAATCTGCCCTAAGTCTAAATTGGTGTTTTGACAGAGGTAAATATTTTCATTGTTCCAAAGGAGTAGGCACATTCTCCTCTTTTGAGGCACAAGTTAAAGTATGTGAGCTTAATAGGTAAAATTAATTTCCAGTTAAAAAAGTGTTTTGAATCCTCAATAATTTGGGTCTTTTTTACAGTGATATCACAAGGAGAGAAAATCTTCCTGTGATTGAGAAGATATATTTTATTTTCTGTGAATGTGCTCATAGAGCTCCCTTGAGAATTTTAGAAGCAACATGACTCTCCATATACAGTTGGCTGTCTGTAACCATGTGCTTAGCATCTGCATATTCAGCCAACCATGAGTCAAAAGTAGCGAAATATGGCTCGGTGCCTGTGGCTCAATTGGCTAAGGCGCCAGCCACATACACCTAAGGTGGTGGGTTCAAATCCCCAGCCCGGGCCCCCCAAAACAACAATGATGGCTGCAACCAAAAAATGGCCGGGCATTGTGGCGGGCGCCTGTGGTCCCAGCTACTTGGGAGGCTGAGGCAGGAGACTCACTTGAG
>CAUYQV010053648.1:0-15669 GCA_963574575.1 Galagoides demidoff
TTTTTTTTTTAAATGATAGCTGTGTACATTGATGCAAAATGGGAGTACAGTGTAGTGTTTACATATACAATTTAAAACATTTTCATCAAACTGGTTAACATAGACTTTATGTCATTTACTTAGTTATTGTGTTAAGACATTCATACTCTAGTTTTAGAAAGATACACTTATACCCTCAGAAGACAGACCATAGAGGTGATCTTTTTAATCTCCCTCCCTCTACCCATCCACCCTTCTCCCCTCTCCCCCACTCCCTCCTCATATTCTTGGGCTAGAATTAGGTTGTAGCTTTCATTTGAGAGCTATAAATTAGTTTCATAATAGGGCTGTGTACGTTGGATATTTTTTCTTCCATTCTTGTGCTACTTTAAGAACATTTTCCAGTTCCATCCATGTAAACATGAAGGAGGTAAAGTCTCCATCTTTCTTTAGGGCTGCATAGTATTCCATAGTGTACATATACCACAGTTTATTGATCCATTTGTGGATCAATGGGCACTTGGGCTTCTTCCATGACCTGACTGTTATGAATTGGGCTGCAATGAACATGATAATACACAAATCTTTATTGTAATGTCATTTTTGATCTTCTGGGTATATACCTAATAAAAGAATTGTGGGATTGAATGGCAGGTCAATTTTTAGTTCTCTAAATGTTCTCCAGACATCTTTCCAAAAGGAGAGTATTAGTTTGCATTCCACCAGCAGTGTAGAAGTGTTCCCTTTTCTCCTCATCCACGCCAGCAACTCTGGTTTTGGGATTTGGTGATATGGACTAATCTCACTGGAGTTAAATGATATCTCGAAGTAGTTTTGATTTTCATTTCTCTAATGATTAAGGATGGTGAGCATTTTTTCATATATCTACAGGCTGCCTGCCTGTCTTCTTTGATGAAATTTCTCTTCAAGTCCTTTGCCCACCCTACGATGGGGTCACTTGTTTTTTTTTTGTTAATGCATTTGAGTTTTCTATGGATTCTGGTTATTAAACCTTTGTTGGAGACATAGCCTGAAAATATCTTCTCCCACTCTGAAGGGGCTGTCTGCTTGCTTTACTTACTGTGTTCTTGGCGGTGAAGAAGCTCTTTAGCTCCTTTAGGTTCCAATAGTGTATTTTTGATGTTGCTTCAATTGCCCATGGGGTCCGTCTCATAAAAAATTCGCCCAGGCCAATTTCTTCAAGTGTTTTCCCTACACTTTCCTCTAGTATTTTTATGGTTTCATGTCTTAAGTTTAAATCCTTCATCCAGTGAGAATCTATCTTAGTTAATGGTGAAATGTGTGGATCCAGTTTCAGTCTTCTACAAGTTGCCAATCAGTTCATCCAGCACCATTTGTTGAATAGGGAATCTTTTCCCCATTCAATGTTTTTAATTGGTTTGTCAAATACGAGGTAATGATAGGTAGCTGGATTCATCTCTTTGCTCTCTGTTCTGTTCCATACATCTACCTCTCTGTTTTTGTGCCAATACCATGCTGTTTTAAGCACTATCGATTTTTAGTATTGTCTGAGCCTGGTAGCATGATTCTTCCTGCTTCATTTTTTTTCCTGAGTAATGTCTTGGCTATTTGAGTTTTTTTCTGATTCCATATAAAGCAAAATATTATTTTCTCAAGATCTTTAAAGTACGACAGTGGGGCTTTAATGGGGCTTGCATTAAAAATGTATATTGCTTTGGGTAATACGGACATTTTAACAATGTTGATTCTTCCTAGCCATGAGCATGGTATATTTTTCCATTTGTTAACATTTTCGGCTGTTTCTTTTCTTAGAGTTTCATAGTTCTCTTTATAGAGATCTTTCATATCCTTTGTTAGGTATACTCCCAAATATTGCACCTTCTTTGGCACTACCGTGAATGGGATAGAGTCCTTGACTGTTTTTTCAGCTTGGCTGCTGTTGGTATATATAAAGGCTACAGAATTATGAGTGTTGATTTTGTATCCTGATATACCACCATATTCCTTGATCACTTTGTGAGGTAGTTTTCATTGCTGTCAGGAATTCCTATAAGGCAAATATTATTTTTCTTTGAATTGTCCCAGAGCTCTCTGAGAGAAAGATCCATTTTTGCTTTCCATTTCTTTTCGTCTTTGTGCTCTTGGGCTTGTTCAAAAACTTTGTCTTCAATGTCAGAGATCCTTTCCTCAGCCTATTCCACTCTGTTATGAAGAGATTCAATCATATTTTTGAAATCTTTGAGGGCTACAAACTCTTGCCTCAATGTTTTGAAGTCTTTTATCATTTTATCTTTGAAGTTGTTGAATTTTTAAGTTATCTTTTGAATAATTTCCTGAGACATCTTTTGAATAATTTCTTGAGACATTTTTTGAATCATTTCTTGAAGTTCTAGCTCTTTCCTTTCTTCCATTCTCTTAATCTTATTTACTACCCACATTCTAAACTCTATTTATGTCATCTCAGCCATCTCTTTATGGGTTGGATCTTCAGATGCCTCTGCCACATCCGTCCTTGGGGGGGGGGTGTTTGATCTACTCTGGTTATTCGTAGTACCAGAGTTTTTCTGCTGGCTCTGCCCCATGGTGGATTTACTCCATTTGTCTACGTAAGCAGGTAAGAGGAAGTTGGGTTCTGGGCTCCAGGAGTAGTATTTTACTAGCCTTTTTGGGCAAAGGCTGGGACTGGTGTCTGTACCTTTTGCCCTAGAGCTTTGCCAAGGATGTGTATAATACTACGCTCTGAGAGCCTAGAGGCCTGCATGTTTCTATCTTGTTTTCAGCTGGTATCTGTTCTACCTTAGAAAATCAATTACTCTGGGTTAAGATCTCGGCTGTGGAGAAATATCAGCGATTAAGTCACTCCTCCCCTTGCTGGCAATGCCTGGGAAAGGAAAACCACACCTTCTCTCAGCCACACCCCCAGGGTATCACTTTAGATAGTTCTCAGGTGATAGGCCCAGTTCAAATGATCTAAGTTAAGTGTCCCAGTTAACACAAGTCTCAAGTGGGGGAGTACAAGAGGTCTCTGGTAACTGTACAGCAGGGGTCTTCTGGTAGCTCAGGTATGACTCACTCTGGTGTTCTGTTGGGTCAGAAGGAAATATGCTAGGGAGGTTGATGCCTCCTACCCTACCTTGTACCTTTGTCACACCCAGTTACTGGAGACCCCACAGGGCTGTGACTCAGTTGCCCAATAAGCGAATGTGTCAGGGCTTTGTGTTTGCCAGAATCAAAGTAGAGCCAGTGCCAGCTCCACTCAGTTACTGCTCTTTGACCCCCACCAGCAAAGGGAGTTGAGGCTTGACTATCTCAGGCACTCAGTGACAGCTGGAGAATGTTCCACCTGAAGACAATTTAGGCCTGAGAATATCCAGAGAGCATCAGAGATTCTCCCTCGACTACCAGTTAATTTTCCCAAATCAAGAGATCCAAACCTATTGACTTGATCAGTACCCACTCTCTGGTTGGAAAGATCACAAGGTCTCCAGCAACTAGATAATAAGAGTCTACTGGTGGTACAAGTGTGGCTCGCTCTGATGATATGAGGAGTCAGAAAGTCTCATTCAGTAGACAATTTGGAGTAAGGAGGCTGATGTCTCTTTCCTCTCCTTACTCACCTTTCACCGCCAGACTCTGGTAACCTCAGTCTCTGGTAACCCCACTACCAGTTTCTGTTGACCCAGACTCTGTAACCCAGTCCTGTCCAATATGCAAGTGAGTTGGGATTTTGTGCCTACCAGAGTCCAGGTAAAGTCAATGAGTTTGTCAGGGTTTTGTGCCTGCCAGAGTCCAAGTAGTGTCAATGCCTTCTCCACTCAGTGATCACTCTTTGTCACCAGTCATCAGAGATAGTTGAAGCCTATCTGCCTCAGGTACTCAGTGGGAGCTGGAGAATATTCCGCTTGGGCTCAGTCTAAACCTGGAATTTATTTTCTTGAATTGTGGTTTGCCTCCGTGGGGAAGATGTGCATTTATCTATCTCTTCTCTCAGCGGCTCCCCACCTTCAGCTTCGTTGGGTTCTTCTGGCAGTCGTCTCTCCCCCTGAACTGAAGTTTATGTTGAAAGCTAGCTCCAGTCAGCTCTTGTCCCCTGTTACTCCATATTCTTATTAAATGTTAAAACTGTAGTTAGGGAATTTAGCCAACCTGAAACCACCAGGAGAGTTGACTCAGGGATGTATCCCCTCTGCCCTCTTGCTCCACCCCTCTCATCTAGGCCTGTTTTGAAGAGTTTTTCCTAAGTTTTCATATGAAACTTTTATGGCATTAGGTCTTATGTTTAAGTCTTTGATTCACCTTGAGTTAATTATTTATGTATTTTGAGAAGTGACCAAGGTCTACTTTTAGCTCTGGGAGGATTCTCCATTCTTCTTTGTATAGAGAGTGTATTAGTTTCCAGTCCCACCGGTATTGCAAAAATGTTCCCTTCTCTTCACATCCATGCCATCTGTAGAATACCCACATCACATCTGTAGCTTTGTGATTTTGTGATGTGGGTATTCTCATTAGGGTTAGGTGATAGATTATGGTGGCTTTGATTTGCATTTTCTCTCATAATTATGGGCAATGAGTATTTTTGTGTGTTTATTGGCCATTCATCTGTCTTCTTCAGGGAAAGTTCTGTTCATGTATCTTGCCTACTAATAAATAATATTGTTTGCTCTTTTCTTGTTGATTAATTTCAGTTCTCTGCAGGTTTTAGTTATTGACTCTTTATCAGATTCCTAGCATTCAGATAATATAAAATTCTTTAAAATAGAAATATGTAGGGTCTCCACAGAGATCAAAGCATTTTCTTGCCTTATTCCTGCCTTAAACTCTGTGGTGACCCTACATAATGCTATTTTGAAGGCTGTTGATCTAATGTCTGAAGTTTTTTTTTTTTTTTTGCTATACTGTGTCTTAGGTTAGTTAATATAAAGTAGTTTGTAATTTTATATTTTTCAAGCTCATTCTCAGGGACAGTGATTATTCTCATGGGAATTCTGTATGCCCTGATATATAGAGGCATACCTAAGAAGGAAGAAGGTGTTTCATGTTTGCCTCTTTTAGAGTACAAATATTGTAGTATTTTCTATACTTGATAGTTCAGATATGTGGGTAATGGACTTGAACAGTTGAGATTCTGCTCATAGTGCAGAACTGGGATTCTTGCATCTCTAGGTGATCCTTGTCTGTTAACATGGCAGAGACAATTTGTCTGTGGCATTTTCAAGTCTAATTATCATAGCTTTTTTTTTTTTTAACATTTTTTTCTTTTTGTTTTTACTGTTGGAGATTCATTGAGAGTACACAGAACCAGGTCACATTGATTGCTTTTGTTAGATAAAGATTCTCTTATAATTGTGTCCCATCCCCAAAAAGTGTACCACACACCATGACCCTCAGCCTCTTCCCTCTTTCCCGTTTCTCAGCTTTCTCCATCCCCTAAGCCCTACCATGTACTAGGACCTTAATTGTCCTCATATCAGAATTGAGTACATAGAATTCTTCTTCTCTATTCTTGTGATGCTTTACTAAGAAGAATGTGTTCCATGTCCATCTAGGTTAATAGAAAAGATGTAAAATCTCCATCTTTTTAAGTGGCTGAATAATATTCCATGGTATACATATACATTAACAGCTTGTTAATCCATTCCTGGGTTGGTGGGCATTTAGGCTCTTCCTACATTTTGGCAATTGTAAATTGAGCTGAAAAACAGTCGAGTGCAAGTGTCCCTGTGGTAAAAGGATTTTTTAATCTTCTGGGTAGATGCTCCATAATGGGATTGCAGGATCAAATGGGAAGTCTAGCTTGAGGTCTTTGAGGGTTCTCCATACTGCCTTCTGAAAAGGTTGTCTTAGTTTTCATTCACATCAGCAGTCCAATAGTGTTCCTTTCTCTCCACATTCATGCCAAAGTCTAGTTTTGAGATTTTATGATGTGGGCCATTCTCTCTGGTGTTGGATGATTTTTTTTTTGAGACAAAGCCTCAAGCTGTCCCCCTGGGTAGAGTGCCATGGCTTCACTGCCCACAGCAATCTCCAACTCCTGGGCTCAAGCGAGTCTCCTGCCTCAGTCTCCCAAGTAGCTAGGACCACAGGTGCCCACCACAATGCCTGGCTATTTTTTTGGTTGCAGCCATTATTGTTGTTTGGCGGGCCCAGGCTGGTTTTGAACCCGCCACCTTAGGTGTATGTGGCTGGCACCTTAGCTGCTTGAGCCATAGGCACCGAGCCAGATGATGTTTTGATTTACGTTCCTCTAATAATTATGGACAATGAGTATTTTTCCTGTTTGTTAACCATTCATTGGACTTCTTAAGAAAAGGTTCTATTCATCTCTCTTTCCCAGTGATCTAAGGGATTGTTGGCTCATTTTATGTTGCTTAATTTGAGTTCTTTGTAGATCCTAGTTATCAAGCTTTTGTCTGATTCAAAATATGTAAATAATCTTTCCCATGTGTAGGTTGTCTATTTGCTTTGGTTCTTGTCATCTTAGCTGTACAGAAGCTTTCAGTTTCATTAAGTCCCATTTGTTTTTTTGTTGTGGCAATTGCCATAGAAGTCTTCCTTATAGTCTTTCCCCAGGTCAATAGCTTTCAGTGTTTTCCACACACTTTCTGTGAGGATTTTAATTGTTTTGTGCCTTAGATTTAGATCTTTTATCCACCTTGAAACAATTTTTGTAAGTGGAGAAAGGTGTGGGACCAGTTTCAGTCTTTTATATGTGGATAACCAGTTCTCCCAGCACTACTTTTTGAATAGGGATTCTTTTCCCCAGTGTATGTGCTTGTTTGGTTTATCAAAAATTAGGTGGCTGTAAGAAGTTAGTTTTATCTCCTCGTTTTCTATTTGGTTCCAAATGTCTATGTCTCTATTTTTGTGCCAATACTATGCTGTTTTGATCACCATGGCCTTGTGGTACAGCCTAAATTCTGTTATGCTAATGCTGCTAGCTTTGTTTTTATTACCAAGAATTTCCATGGCTACATGGGTTTTTTTTCTGGTTCCATACAAAATGAAGAATTATTTTTTCCAAGTCTTAAAAGTATGATGTTGGTATTTTAATAGGGATAGTATTGAATGTGTAGATTGCTTTGGGAAGTAACAACATTTTAAAAATATTGATTCTTCCCAGCCATTAGCATGGTATGTTCTTCCATATGTTAGTATATTCTGCTATTTCTTTTCTTAGGGGATTCATAGTTTTCTTTATAGAGGTTCTTCTCCTCTTTTGTTAGGTATATTCCTAGGTATTTAATTTTCTTTGAAGCTATGTGGAGGGTATAGTGTCCTTGATTTTCTTCTCATCTTGGCTTTTATTGGCATATACAAAGGCTACTGATTGGTGTACATTGATTTTGTATCCTGAGACATTGTTGTGTTTTTTGATCACTTCCAGGAGTCTTGTGGTTGAGTCTTTGAGGTTTGTAAGATCATATGATCAGCAAAAAGGGAGAGTTTCACTTCCTCTGCCCCTATTTGGATGCTTTCAGTTTCCTTCTTTTGCCTGTTTGCATTGGCTAGAACTTCCAGCACTATGTTGAATAGTAGTGGTGATAGAGGACACCCTTGTCTCATTCCATATCTGAGTGGAAAAGCTTTCACTTTTAATCCATTCAGTATAATATTAGATGTGGGTTTGTCATAGATAGCTTCTATCAATTTGAGAAATGTGCTGCCAGTGTTTATAATCTTCAGAATTCTAATAGGAAAGGGACCTGAAATTTATAGAATGCTTTTTCTGCATCTATTGAGAGGATCATATGGACTTTATTTTTGCTTCTCTTGATATGGTGAAATACGTTTGTGGATTTGTATAGTTAAACCAGACTTTTGTCCCTGGGATGAATCCTACTTTAGTGTGATGTATGTTTTTATAATGATAACCTATAATCTACTGGCTAGGATTTTATTGAGAATTTTTGCCTCTAAATTCATTAGTGAAATTGGTCTGTAATTCTCCTTTTTAGTTTGTTGTTTTCCTGATTTTAGTAGCAGGTTGATGTTTGCTTTATAGAGCACGTTGGGGGAAGATTTCTTACTTCTCAACTTTTTGGAATAGATTCTACAGTATGGGAATAGGCTCTTCTTTGAACGTTTGATAGAATTCTGGTGTAAAGTCATGTGGACCAGGGCACATTTTTGTTGGGAGAATTTTTACTGTTTCTTTGATTTCAGTACTTGAAATTTGTGTATTCATAAGGTCTATTTCATCTTGATTAAGTCTAGGGAGGAGCTGTGATTCCAGTATTGATCCATTGCCTCTCCCTTCTCAATTTCTGGACATAGTTTCTTGTAGTATTCAGAGATAATCTCTTGCATCTCGGTGGCATCTTTTGTTATTTCCCCTTTATCATTCCTGACTGAGCTTACTAGAGATTTTACTTTTCTGTTTCTAGTAAGTTGGGCCAAGGGTGTATCTATTTTATTTACTTTTTATTTATTTTTTATTAGATTATAACTGTATACATTAATGCATTTATGGGATACAATGTGCTGATTTTATGTGCATTTGGTAATGCTTACATCAAATTGGTTAACATAACCTTTACCTCATTTAATTATTTGTTATGTTAAGACATTTATACTCTACACTTAATAGATTTGACATGTACCTTTGTAATATGCACCATAGCTGTGGTCCCTCTGATTACCCTCCTGCCATCTAACCTCCCCCCTCACCATCTTCTTCCTTCCTTCATCTTGGGCTATAGTTGTGTTTTATCTTTCATCTGAAAGTGTTGGTACTATATATTGATTTCATAATGGTGCTGAGTACATTGGATACTTTTTCTTCCATTCTTGAGATACTTTACTATGAAGAATATGTTCCAGCTCCATCCATTCAAACACTAAAAAGGCAAAGTCTCCATCTTAGTTTTGGGATTTTGTTATGTGGGCTACTCTTACCAGAGTTAGATGATATCTCAAAGTAGTTTTGATTTGCATTTCTCTGATGATTAAAGATGATAAGCATTTTTCATGTGTCTGTAGGCCAGTTATGTTTCTGCTATTCAGATTTTTTTGTAATGTTTGAAATAGAAAGGGCAAACTTTAATTTACAAAATGTGGTAATTTATTTATGAATAAGTACAAAGCTAACTTGGAACCTGAACAGATTTAGAAATTAAAAGTCAAATTTATATTTTGTTCTTTAAAATGATGAGAAAATATCCTTCTGTTATCTTGATGCTCTTCCCCATCAGGGAATTTAAATTTTGTACTATAGGCTGGGAACAGTGGCTCATGCCTGTAATCCTAGAACTCTAGGGTGGGTGGATTGTCTGAGCTCATAGGTTCAAGACCAGTGTGAGCCAGAGTGAGACCTCATCTCCAAAAATAGCTGGGCATTGTGGTGGGTGCCTTTAGTCTCACCTACATGGGAGGCTGAGGCAAAAGAATCACTTGAGCTCAAGAATTTGAGCTTGCTGTGGGTTTTGACACCATAGTACTCTACAGAGGGCAACAAAATGAGACTCTATCTCAAAAAAATAAATAAATTTTGTACTGTACGTTGTTCTTAGTGTTTGGGTAAAGAAGAATGACATTTATTTGCATTCCCTAATTGTTTAAAGAGTTAGTTTTGGTTTAAAATTGTCTGCCTTTTCTTCTGTAATAGGTGAATTTCTTAATATTAGCTTTCAGACATTATTTTTATTTCTTTTAGATTCAAGTCAGAATATAGTGCCCAAGCAAACACCAGCAGGTAAGCAACTTTTGAAGTATTAGCTATACATAAATATGTTGAAAATTAAGAATGAAAAAATTGGTAAGTCATGGCTGTTTACTTAGTATTTTAATTGAGTATCCATAGTTGATAAAGTCTGCACCAAAACCAAATTATTAATATTTTTTATTCTAGGAAGAAGTGTTAGTTTACTCAGTTACTCTTTCTTCAGTTGGCTAACTTTTGTTTTGATTGCCTCCTTTTCTAATACATAGGGAGAAAATAGCAAAATTTAATAAGAAACAAGATATTCATAAATTGGCTTGTGAAACTACCTCAGAGCTGAATATTTTTGTATCCTTTGTACTGGGATACACAGAGAAATATTACTTATTTCTTTGGATTACATTTATATCCATAAGCTCAATATGAACAAATGAGTGCATTCAGGAAGGGTTTATTTAAGAGGCAGTATAATAAACACACAAAAATTCTACATTTCTCATAGCCCATCAATATCACAATTGTGTTAACAAGGATCCTATGAATTATTTTTAATGTTTTAATTTTCCATGCTTTACAGTTGTAGCTTTGGGGTCCTTCTGAAATTATAAAATATTTGCTTCATCTTTCCTTATCCTTGTAAATTTTTCATTTGCTTGTATTGCCTAGTAATATTCCTTAAAGTGAACTCTTTTAGTTACATTCAACTCATTGCTGTTCCAGAATATTCTTTATACTTGCAAGTTAAGGCTACACCATATTATATGGTTTCTATCTTCCCGCATAAAGTCACTCCATCCATTAGGAAAGCTGTAAATATTTCTGTATTTATTCTCCCTGTTTTTCATGCATGTCTCCTAACACAGTTAGTCTTTTGGAGGCAGTAGTTACTTTCTAAAAGCTAAGTATGACAAAAAAGCTGATTTTCTTTGTTCCCTCCATTCTGTCACTATAGCAAATGTGTTGTGACATAGTGCTCAAACACTGCAATTCTCCCAACCTTTTGCTCTCCTACAAGCATTATCCTCCTTTTATAATCTGAAATCACTTGAGGGTATGTAATGTCCATGTTTAGTTTCCTCATCTATTTATAGATAGCACCTTGCAGAATAAATGCTCAATAAATACTTGTTTAATGAATGATTACTCTTTAACTTTCCATATGCACCCCCAATTAATATTGTAACTACTCCTATTGTCTCCTCACATTGTTTCTCCTCAAAGAATATGCCACACGCATAAACATCCTCTTCTAAGTATAGCATTCAACTAGACTGAGGGATAGACAAGGGAATCATCCATAGGATAATATATATTGCATTTGAAGATTATAATTGGATTGTTAACTTCAAATCTATTATTTTTGGCATACCACACAAAAGCTTTCTTTGATTATTATTGAACTTAAATTTAATAGAGTAAGCAGGCATATTTGAAGTGCCTTACTATTATAACACTTATTGTATTTTCTTGTATTTATTTTCTTCATAAATTTATATGATTATTATTATTATTCTTTGTGGAAAAACTAGTTGAAGATATTGGTAGAACCAACTCCTTCGGTGAACACAAAAAGAATATTTTTTAAAGCTATAAATATAGTGGGAATATATCAGTAGACTCATAAGTCTATATACGTAATCCTTTTATTTGATTAGTAGAGAACTATGTTAAATAAACCCAGAATGTTTCATGGTCAGAGCAGTAGGAAAAATCAACTATAAGTTTGAAGATATAAAATAGCAGAGGCTGGCTCAGTGCCTGTAGCTCAGTGGCTAGGGTGCCAGCCACATACACTGGAGTTGGTGGGTTCAAACCCAGCCTGGGTCTGCCAAACAACAATGACAACTAACTACAAGAAAAAATAGCCAGGTGTTGTGGTGTGCACCTGTAGTCCCAGATACTTGGGAGGCTGAGGCAAGAGAATAGCTTGAGTCTAAGAGTTTGAGGTTGCTGTGAGCTGCGGTGCAATGGCACTATACTGAGGGCAATGTAGTGAGACTGTGTCTTAAAATAAATAAATAAAAGATAAAATAAAATGGCAGAGGTAGGAAAAGGATGGGAGGGGCAAAATTATGCTGCTGCTGTAATTAAGTTCTGTCACTATTCTTATTAATGATAATATATTATCTGTGAATTAATTTTGATTAGTTTGCCTTCAATTTATTCTTTTATCTCCAATTCTTCTAGTTATGGGATAAGGAAGTTGTGCATATAAATAATGGAAAAGACACCCAAGAATTTTGATTATGAATTTTAGTAGTAATTAGTACATAGTATAAAAATATGCATTTTGCAAATATTTCCTTTTTTTGTAAGCACAGCTTTGAAAGAAAAGAAACAAAAATTGCTATAAAAATAAATATGATTTAACTTTGAAGGATTGTATTATATCAACCCCAAACAATGTCATTTCCTTATATATATTTAGATCCAAGTCACAGGAAAGCACCCAAACACATAGCAATAGGTAAGTACATTAGGAGGTGTGTCTTAAAATAAATATATGCTTGAAATTAAAATGAAATTAATAATGCACAATTAATTTATTGAGTAGATGAATTGGTAAAGCACTACACCAGCAAATATATTTCCAATTTTATTAACCTTTTTAAAATTACTTAGTCTGTTTTTTTCTCTTCAGTTAATGTTCTTTGAATTTTCTTAAGAGCTTACTCTTATTGAGAGAATGGAATCAAGGAGCTGTACTTAATAACATATAAGATCTATAAATTAGTGTATAAAGCAAATTCATAATCAGCCCATTTTACCCATGAGGTACTGTAGGTACAATGATTCAGTGCTATGAGTTTTAAAGAGTCCCCCCCAAATATATGCAATCTAAAATCCCAAAATAATTCACTTTAAGAAATGAAAAAAAAGGCAAAATTAATGTGGATTACAATTTCTAAAACAAGATAGAGATATTAGTAGTAATACTCATAAATATTTTATTAAATGTGAATAAATGTTAAAATTTCTCATTTGGAAGTACTTCTGATTAAATATTATGGTTTTTCAGAAATTGCAGAGAATGATGAAGTAAATATGTTACTTATGGTTGAATAATTTCATATGCAACCTAAAAATATTTGAAAGCATTTTTTTGAGAATTATTTTTTTCTGCTAAATGAATTTTTTCACTTGTTAATGCCCCAACAATTTGTATGCTTTGCAATAGAAGAGAAATTGCTCTCAGTACCTTGACAATCTGTGCTTTTGTTTTCTTCCACAGTAACTAGTACTTCTTCAGAAGGCAATGGACACTATCTAGGGTGTCACTGAGAAATGAAAATCTACTTTTCCTCCCATGGTACAACTGAAGGATACAATAAACCAAGTGAATACCAGTTTATCTGTCTTCTTGTCTGTTCTTCTCTTTCCCTTCTTTTTACTCAAAATATACTCCCTAGGGCTGTGGTTCTGCCACTTTGAGGTCCTTAACTGAAAACATCGAGATGGAGCCAAGATAGCAGACTGTGGCCAGCTTTTTCCAGAAGCTCCTGTCCAGAAGGAGGTTTAAAGGACAGAAGTTTAGCAAGCTATCTGATGGTTGGGAGCAGATCCAAGAGAGAAGATTGAAGAGCGCACTTCAACTTTCCTGAGGTGACTGTGACCCCCAAAATACAACCAAAACGTACAAAATCCACCACCAAGCAAATGGGAGTTCCCTCCCCAACAACAAGGGCTTGCAGTTTACTCCATGCAAACAAGTGAGCAGAGTTCAAACTTCCTCCCACTCTCCATGGGAGAGACCCCTTAAAAACTGGACCTCCTACACATGCTGGGGTGCCACATCACCCTCCTGCCAGGCATAAAACTGTAAAACTGTATAAAACTGTATATATTACCCACCTGCAGCATTGAACTCCGAGGAGTCCCCACCCACCCAGTCTGAGATCTGGAGGTTTGTTAGCTATGTAATCTATATTCTTGGGCATCTCCTTGAGAGAATGGGAGGGGAAAATGGCTGGTGCTGTTCTGTGCTGACTGTGGTACAGGGATGAGGAGAAGAAAATCAGCTTAGGGACACCCATACAGCAACAGTGGCATCCTGAGCTGCAGACTGATGCCATTCCAGCCCCATCTCTCTGGGCAAACAGAGGTTCCAGACAGCAGCCACAGGCAAAACGCAGATAATTTTTGTAAGTAAAGCTCTAGCCCTCAGGGTCTAATACTGCTGAGTGGGCAGCAGAGGTTAGAATTGACACCTGAGTGTAAACTGCTATTTGTCTGCTGCCCAGAGCTGAATGCAACCTATGACTGGCAGAGAAATCTAACCAGATAGAAGCCAAATTTAAACACGCAAGCCCCCCCCTGCTGAACTCAGATTTCCAGTCATAAACCCCGGGAGCAGTGGCCTACTGGAGTGAATAGGGTCACAGACCTAGGGGATTATGAGTGACTGGGTGCAAGGTGGGAAAGGAGGTATTAACCTTTCCAGACTAACCCATTTGCTGGGTGGGTCCCTTTGCCGTCACAAGCGGGGTGGGCCCAAAACTGCTTGCTAGAGTTGCAACACCTAACGGGCGGCAGAGGAGATCCCTGCCCCAGGCTCTGGCTCTGGGCAGGCCCAGAACTGCTTGCTAGTGCCACGGGGGTCCCATGGCCAGTGGTGGAGGAGTCCTCTGTTCCAGGTAGACCCAAAACAGCTTGCTAGAGACACGCACACCCCACGGGGGCCAGGGGAGGAGTTCCCCACTCCAGGCACCGATGCTGGCTGGGTCTAGAACTGCTTCCTAGAGCCATGTGAGCCCTGCAGGTGGTGGTGGAGGGGTCTACAACTCGGGGTGGGCCCAGAACTATTTGCTAGAGCCACATACGTCCCACGGACAGAGGTGGAGGAGTTCCTCGCCCTGGGCTCCTGCGCTGGGAGCACACAAATCAGCTTGCTAGTGCCGCACGTCCAATGGGTAATGATGAAGGAGTCCTCAACTCCCCCTCAGCTACTCTGGCAGGGCTGAACTAGGACTGATCTGGTCGCTTGTGTACCCTGCGCTACCGCTGCCATTCCCCACCCCCTAGCTGCTCCAGGGTGCTGAATTAGGACTGATCTAGCCACTACAGTTCCTCTATTCCACCAGTTGCCCGGGAGGAGCTGAACTAGGACTGATCCGGCTGCTGATGGTCTGCTGCCCCATGGTCAAGCTTGCTGGCTGAATGAGGTCTAATCCAGCCACGCACACTCCCATGCAGCTGCTGCCATTCCACTGCACCCCGGTTGCCCCAGCACCTGAGAACTGGAAGAAGACAACAGACACACTCTGCTTGTCTCTCTGAGCAACCAGAAGAAGCCACCAACTGAATGGTTCTGATAAGGCCTCCAAACAAGGTAAACTCAGCGTGGGGCGGAATCAGCAGAAAAACTCTGGCAACTCGAATAACCATAGTACATCAACTCCTCCAAGGGAAAATGGGGAAGACACAACTGAAGACCCCATCCAGAAGCAAATGGATGGGATGTCAGAACTTGAGTTCAGAATGTGGATAGCAAATAAGACAGGAAAAAAGGAAGGAATTAGGAGCTCAAGAAATTATTCAAAAGATGCCTTAAGAACTCAACGATTTCAAAGATAAACTGATCAAAGATTTTGAAACACTGAGACAAGAGGTTACAGCCTTGAAGGATCTGAAAGAAACAATGGAATCCCTCCATAACAGAGTTCAGCAGGCAGAAGAAAGGATCTCTGATTTTGAAGACAAAGCTATTGAAGAAGCCCAGGAGTACAAAGATCAAAAGAAATAGAGAGCAAAAACAGATCTCACTCTCAGAGAACTCTTGGATAATTCAATGAAAACTAATATTCGCCTTATAGGAATCCCTGAACATGATGAAGTTGCTTCACAAAACATAGAGGCTCTTCTTCATGAAGTTATGAAAGAGAACTTTCCAGACATGCCAAGAGATTCTGAAATTCAGATAGCAGATAGTTTCAGAACCCCAGCACGACCCAACCCTAACAAGACATCCCCCAGACACATCATAATTAACTTCACCAAAGTTAAGATGAAAGAGAAAATTCTGAGAGCAGTCAGATGTAAGAAAACCATAA
>CAUYQV010053649.1:0-10924 GCA_963574575.1 Galagoides demidoff
CCCCCCCCCCCCCCCCCCCCCCCCCCCCCCCCCCCCCCCCCCCCCCACCCCCCGGCCCGCCGGACTATGTACGGACGTGCCATGGGGGACATGAGGACTATGTATGGAAGTGACATGGGGGCAGGAGGAGTATGTATGGAAGTGACATGGGGGGCAGGAGGACTATGTATGGAAGTGACATGGGGGCAGGTTGAGTATGTATGGAAGTGACATGGGGGCAGGAGGAATATGTATGGAAGTGACATGGGGGCAGGAGGACTATGTATGGAAGTGACATGGGGGGCAGGAGGACTATGTATGGAAGCAGGGTCCCTACCTTCTGGGGTGCTCTATTCAGTAATATAAAGTAATCTAAAATCAGCAGGACCACTTAGGTCTCAGAACCTTCAGAAAGGACCAGGTCAATAATTCTAATCCATGAAGGTGCTGGATTAAAGGCAACATGAAATGGTTTGTGGAAGAAGGAAGTTATGACTATTAACTTATAACCTTATGGCCAATTAAAGAATTAAGACTATACTGTTACATATATTTCTTCCATTTGTCATCATGTATTTATACATATAACCTAATTTTCTCCCTTCTTTCATCTTATAATTATATATACGGATTTCTGGTGGTGGTTAATTTTACCATTTAGTTAATTTACTTAATATTCATTTGAGACTGTGACTGAATTAGAGGAAAATTGACATTGTCCAGCTATGGACAGTGAAACTTTCAATTGGGAATGAACAGAATTATAGTTGGGATTTTGAGTCTCTTTGGGGAAGATATAGTCATTTCTGTGAAGGATAGTTATATCTTATTATCTAATAGGGCATAAAACTATCATCGTTATAAGGATACAGATGCAAAACAGTCAAAAAGATGGACTTCTGTTTCCTACCTATTGGTTCTTAGCTCCATATTCACCCTTTCAGATTCTCCTTTATCCTGTGACAGCAAAATACAGCGTGTCCATGAAGTTCAGACACTGTTTGTAATTGCACATGAACTTCATGGCTGCCTGTCAGGCTCTGTCAGTGAGGACAGTAAACGGGACTGGGCAATCCTGCTCATATTTTATTTATTATTTTTTTAAAGAGACGGTTTTTTATTTTTATTTATTTATTTATTTTTAGAGACAGAGTCTCACTTTGTCACCCTCAGTAAAGTGCTGTGGTATCACAGCTCACAGCAACCTCCAGCTCTTGGGCTTAGGTGATTCTCTTGCCTTAGCCTCCCGAGTAGCTGGGACTACAGGCGCCCGCCACAATGTTTGGCTATTTTTTTTTTTAATTGCAGTTTGGCTGGGGTCAGGTTTGAACCCACCACCCTCAGTATATGGGGCCAGCACCCTACTCACTGAGCCACAGGTGCTGACCCTGAGTTCGTATTTTATAATGTGGCTTAGGCATCTTGTTTAAAATGGCTATCTGCGAACACTCCCAGATCTCTCTCTAAATCCCTATACAAATAATGAAAAGATGAAAACACATGTTATCACTGGCAAGGAAGACTGTATCTCCTTCTTGTTGAAACCTGAGGATTTTCACAATGAATTTCATCAAGGTTGATTAAATAAGAATAAAGGACAATCGATGACTTAGTCATGCTCTGTAGCCAGAGCCAAGGCCCCCTGGAATGTGGAAGACCTTTGGTTCCTTTCCCTCGCAGACTCTAGTTTTTAAGTTTGATGTTTTTCTAACTCCTGATCTTTTATAATTGCCTGAATTTTTTTTCCCTGAAAATATTTGCACTTTTTATTTATATCCAATGCTTTGAAGTTCCACAATGATTTATCTTGGTGCCTTGATTTTTATTATTCAATTTACAAGTCACATACTGGGCACTTCTGAATCTAAAGACTCATGTACCACTTCAGCTCTAGGATACTATTTCCTTTTCTTTCTTTCAACAATTTCTCTGTTTTCTCACTCTGAGGTTCTTAGAGGTTGGGTGTTGAACTTGAACTCCTCTGAGTTGATCTTATTCCTTGGATTGTCACTGTCCCGTCTGTGGTCATTTTTTGTATATTTGTTTTAGTTTAGACTTTTTCCTTTATTACATCAGGTATCTTCAACGTGTGGCATTTTCGCATATACATTTGCAATTAAAAATAACATTTGCAGAGATACTGTCTGGTGTCTGTGGGCTTTCCCAGAAGTAGGAACGTCTTCAATATCTTAAATTGCAGAAGTTGGCATTTGATAAGGCAAAAAAAGCATGGTCCTCCTGTTAGGCCAGTTTATTTCCTTTATTTACAGATAAGCACATTATTATTTTATTTTGTTTTTAGTTTTTTTTTTTCCTAAGGGGGTAAGTAATTGGCTGTGAGGCACTCTTTACACTGACGTGAAAAATTCCCTTGCTTTATCTTTATTGTTCGTGAGTTCCAATTTTCACCCCCATCTGCCTTTCTGATAGTGCTTCAAAGTGTTAAGCTTTTTCAGGGTCTCCCCAGTCACCTCCGTTTCCTTTCGCACACATCCAGGAGGTGATTCCCGTGCTATATATCCAGCTCCACTCTTCTGCTTGGTCTCTGTCTTACAGGAATTTGATTTTTTCATCTATCATTTCAAGCATCATTATTTTAGTTCATGTCCCCGTACTGTCTATTCTTGGTTAGTTTAATTCAGGCTCCCACGATCTTTCTCTTCCCAGTTCAGCTGAAATTTCTCTTTGCCACCAGAGTTTTCTACCTAACCAACATAATTATACCATTACAATGTCGAAAACTTCTTTCCTCTCACCAAAGACTATAGAAATGAATGTTAACCTGTATTTAACCTATAGAGGACTTGGAAATTTGTTTCTGACATAATATTTGAGTATACCTTCAATAGTTAACTTTTCTTATTTGACTATATTTTTGTTTTGTCTTTTCTAGACAATACGCCTCTGAGGAAAGGGCGAGATTTTATTTAGTTCTGCATCTCAGTGACATGTCTTCCCACAAAATTTTATTTTATTAATTCACTCAAAACACTTTTTGAAAACTTATATAATGTGTCAATTATTTTTCTAGACTCTGGGTTTACAGTCTGGAATGAGACACAAAGAATTACTGTTTTCACAAGACCTGTCAGAGACAATAAATGTAGGTACAAAACTTTCCATCCCTGTCACTTTCTCTCCATCTGTGTCCTGATACCCTGAACTCATCACTATTTTTGTAACATATCAAGAGTATTCAGAATTCTATGTCTTTTGGGTTCCATACCTGTGATGCAAGACTTAAAATTAATGCTCAGAATTATGCGCTCCCTTGACATTCGATCAAATCTAGCGGGCCTCCACCGTCCTGCCCTCAAGTTCCCCCCCACATTCCGCTCCTACAGATAAGCACCCCAGTCCCTGCCAGATAATCAACCCTTGTTATCAAGGTGGCAGGCGTAGTTGAGCTTATCTCTGAGCTGTGGGTTTCAGTTCCCTGAAGGCTGTGGAATTATTCAAAGGAGCAAGACATACCCTCCTACAGGAAGCAGGGAAGCACCCCACGCACTTGGTGCCACAAAGCCTGCCTCCCATAGCCCTAGTTGCTCACTCTGTTCCAAAGTGCAACCCTGTGTAGTCCTGGGTGTCCCCTCCCCCAGCTGTGAGTATATGTGACTAACAGCTGCTGCTGATCCCATGTGGTCGGTGGTGGGCATCTGTGCAGTCACCCTATAACCACAGGGGGACAATACCTCCCTCACCAACAGGGTGAATAGGAGGCAATCAGAACTATTCACCTGTCCGTTCCCTGATTTACCCAGCCTAAAGTCTCTTCTTTTGTGAAGATTTGCCAACTGTTGGGAAGAATTTCTCCATTCTCTTTTCTCTTAACTACGTTTATTCAACCTCCTTGTACTATGATGTATAATAGTCCATATGCCTGTTACCTTTTTCTACATATGGTGAGCATCTCAAAGGCAAAAAAATCTGTCCTTGTAAGTAAAATGCCAGGTAATAAGTATTTTTTTCATAATGACTTGTTAGATAAATTAATATATCCAAATATCTGCTGTTTTCTTAAACTGGGGCTCACAACAATTATTTAGAATCATTGCACTGAGCCAGTCTTCCTTGGAAAAGAAATCAGGTTAGCTGAGCATGTTTGCTCGGATTGAGACGCCAATAGTTATAGGTTTTTAGGTTTGTCAATTTTTTTGTTTTTTGTATGAAATACGTGAGACAAAATTTGGTGCTGCTAAAAGTTAGATTCAAATAGCTGCAGTAGGACCAACAGGAAAATGAAAAGGTTCCCATACCCCTTTTCAACTCAGTCCCAAAGTGACACTGGGAAGTGATTCCCAATGCTGGGAAGCACTTGAAGTTCAAGGGGGTCCTTGGCTTTGGGCAAGAAAGACTTGAGGCCTGTCCTGACAGTGTCCACAAAAGCAAATTTTCTTTAGGAAATATAGGAGATCTAACCACAGACAGAGCAGAAGCTCGTTCTACCTGCCACAGAGAATGGCACCGTGATTTTTTTGTCATCTCTTTATTTCAGTAATGGCTAACCTAAGGTACGCAGAAGAGGAATAAACATATTAAATTTTGGGAGAGGGTGTTTTCTTAGAACTGAGAACCTCCCCTTTCTTTACCATCGAAGGTCCCTCCTGGTAGTGCAGGTGGGAGTTTCCTTTAACTTGCTAATGTGTTATAATTAAAGCATAAGGCGCTGCAAGGTCAAGAACTGACCTATTCCTTTGTTATCTTGGTTCTTACCCATTTTAACTTGCTCGGTCACCACGTCCTGTTTTGATGTGTGTGACCTGGGGGCTTCTTGACTCCATGTTAAGCAGGGCCCACCAAGGCCCCTGTTTCAAAAGGTGAAGGTGACATCCAACAGTTGACAGGGTTGATTGTGCCATTCATTCCCAACAAGTCTTTAAATCTCCAGCCCTTGAATCTGAGATGATCCTGTAACTTGTTCTGGATCAAGTAACACAAAACAAGTAACTTGTTCTTGATCCTGTAACACTAAAGTAATAGTACAGCGGTACTGAGACGAGACCTCCACAGGCCCCAGTGCGTCCTCCTCTCCTGCCCAGCTACCATGTGAACAGGGCTGGGCTGCTCTGCTGGACAATGACAGACCACGTGAACCTGAGCTAAGTCTACCTAGCTGTTCTATAAAAAGTCCCCAGACAAAGAAAACCTATCCAAGATCAGCAAAGCCCTGCACCCAAATAAGGATGCCCGAGGCAGCCCAGACAAGAAGAACAATTGCCCCCCCCCCAGCCCGTCCTAAACAGTCATCCAGCCAGTCACGAGCTAAAGTAAGTGATCGCTGCTTTAAGATATTCAATAGCAGCAGCTCTGTGATGCACTTAGACATTGCAAAGTCTACTAGATTTGGTTTATAAATGAATACATCTCTACGAAATGCTGTTCTCTAACATGGGCTCTTTATCAAGAAGGAATTTTGTGTGAAACGTCAGTAAGATGTTTGCTTTTTTATCATGAACTAGAATCATGCATGCCACGTGTTGTATTATTTTACTAAAGACCAGAAGAACATCTTCCTCCTGTTAATCACTCATCTTTCTTTTCCTCTCTCTGTCCATACTTCTGTGCTTGTTCTCTCTCTCTCTCTTTCTCTCTCTCTCTCTGACAAACCTAAGCAACTCAAACCTCAGACGTTACAAAGATACTTTGCTCTGTCCTTAGGCAAATTAGATTACTCACTGATTTATGTAGAAATTCATCACCATGCAATTTCCCAGACTTTCTCTCAAAATATTTTGTTCAAGTACTTAACAGTGTGCTACTTTGTCCACTTAGCCTTCCATTATTTATTAAAGACTTAATAAAGTGTTAAGAAATGATGGTGGAATGTTCCGGTGGCTTTCCGTCATTTCCATATAATGACGCACTCTGAATGGAACAGAGATTGCCGTTCTTTTGACTGTACATAGTTTTTCAGCATTTCTATATAATTCTATTGTCCGGATGCACTTAACCTCTCAGACACTATTTATTTTCTTGAGACTTATTTTAGAACATATTCTTTCCTACTCAACATTTTTCTATTCTTTTTAAAAATTTAATTATATCAATATACTATCATAAAAGCACAAATCTCCATAATAGTATATCATTCTACATCAGACATTCCAATTTAATCACATTATTACAGGCTCATTTTCTTCATATGCATCAACATAGGAAGGAATCAAACTGAGTTTTCGTAGCCATGACTGGCAACGTTAAGATTGCTAGGTAAACCTTCCTTCTTCTCTTAGGAATTTATCATGTTTGGGGTGTACCATGCCATGCATTAACAGGGACCTGGAGAAAGCTTTCAGAAAGGAGGTGTGATCTATCCACCATTCCTGTTAGTTCTTCCAATTCAATATCTTGAAGTTGCCAAAGAGAACTTCTGATAAAGAGAAACTGGGAAAAGCTGAAAGGAGAGGGAGACCTCAGAGGCTACTGGCCAGAAAAACAGTCAAGAAATTCTCATCTCTTCAATGATGGGTTCTCCATGAAGGAGAAATTTGCTTATAAGGAGTACTTGTGATCAACTATTTATATTTATTCAAAATATTTGGTAAATTTGGTTTATATTTCTTTTCTTTCTCTCAATTCTTTTTATTTGGCTTTGTCTTTGTTGTAAGAATTCCTCTAAGGATATTTTTTGTTTAAAAAATACTATTAGGAGGGCCTTTATGGTATTTTCCACCATGGTCATATGTTTAAATGGCTCATTATATTTTTAAAATTAAAAGAAAAATGTGACATCATTTCTGGATTCTAGGTGGACTTTATTAATTATGTATAAGGTCACTTGTAAGCCTCAGCAGAGATCTCCTAATTTTTGGAGGGCCTTACTGAAATTCCTTGGTACGTGGCAGAGAGATGGAGGGTTGTGAATGAATTCAATGATTGCTCTGTTGTGTAATTTATTTTTTTTAAAAAATTATCATATAAAACATTTTTTTGTACATGCCTTGTTTGAGATAGAATAGGGTGGCTTATTTGGGTGTGATTAAAATTAATCCGCTCCAATATATTGTGAACTGCTACTGAGTTTTTTAAACACATTTTCTAATCTAATTTGTCAAAAGTTTTGACAAAATAGTGGAACATCCCGATTTCCATAGCAGTGATTTTCAACTAGTGTGCTGCAAAATTGTTTTCTATTTTTGAAACTTGATATGGTACGTTTTATGGCCAAAAATGTGATCTATGTTTATGAACATTCTGAACATTCCATGTAGTTTTGGGGAAAATGCTGATGGTGTGGTTGATAGAAGTCAGTTATCACATGCTCAGTTGCTTGGCGGTGTGGTTGAGATTCTTTCCTCAGTTGTGTCTAATCTACTAATGAGCTTATCAAAGGCAATCTTCACTCCATTCCAGTATTTTTAATCTCTGAAACATTGTTTTGAGTCTTAGAATTTCCATCTGTTTGCTTACACTGCCCATTTGTTCTTATAAGTTGTTTCCTTTTTCAAAGAACATTTTGCACGTTAATCATGGTTGTGTATTCTCAGTCTGAACCAACATACCTGTCCTGTATCACTCTTGTTCTGATGCTTGTTCAGTTTCTATCAACTGTCTTCTTCCCCTTTTATTATGCCTTTTAATTTTTCATTGAAATCTGGACATTATTTTCTGGTAGCTGGACTTTAATGGCATGGCAGTGAGCTGTGGGGGAGAGAGAGCATTCTGTAGTCCGTGTCTGGTGTTAGTCTTTTGCAGAGCGTGTGACTCTGGACTGGGAGCTTCCACGGTGTTTCTCAGTGTCCCCATCTCTCCAGTGGGACGGGATGGCTAGAGGGAGCCTCCACATGGGAGCGTAGTGAAGGCTGAGGTTGGGCATTTCCTTTCCTTCCCGAAGGCTTCAGCCAGCAGAAGTTGGGTCTTTCTTTTCTTCCTTGGGGAGGGCTGCAGCCAGCTGTTTCCTTTCTCTCTTGGGGAAGGCTATAGACAGCTGAAGTTGGGTATTTCTCTTCCCCTAGGTGGGTTGGGCTCTGATTAAAAACCCATCAGCTTAGGCTATGGTAAAATAATTTTTCCTTAGAGCACGTCTTATTAAAAGAACAGAATGCTCTGATGTATTTCAAAATGGTTACTTAAAATAGAGGTGATAATAATACCTCGTAAAGTTGTTGTAAGGCTTAAACATATTTGAGAATAGTCATCGCTACACAGTAAGTGCTCCTGTCAGACACTATCAGCTAATATCCAAAAATCTCTCTGCAGCACTTTGTTCTTAACAGCATTTTCCGGTAATTATTAGAAGGTGCTTGATGAAGGAAGGTGTTCTGATAGACCAATTTTAAATGACTCCCTCGGGAGCTGGTAGCTATGCTGTGCCCTTTTATATACAGATTGAGATTTCAGAATTATCAAATTTGATTACATCATTGAATTTATGGTAATATTTTTATTAACTTTGATTATATCATTGTGTATTAAATTTGATTTCATCGTTGTATTTTTTTATTCAAAACCATTTGCTATATAAAAATAATGTGAATAAATTTGATAAATGGTAGTCAGATGACAGCACAACCTATGCTACTCTTGTATATAATTAAATAACTTATGGTTGTTGAATTGAGCTAGCGACATTGGCCTGGACTAAAAATCCTGACTTTTGCTCTTGCTACCTCAGTGAGATGTGTCATCTTGAGAATATTTGTTTTTTATGTCAAAGAAAACATAAAAGCAACCACATGTGTGTGAGCATGTAGGATAAGTAGCAGCTAGAGATTGGCTCATGTGATTCACTTTATAATAAGCCAGAATATGTTAAAACAGGATGCTCCTGAGCCATCCCTTCAATAATAAGAGAAGATAATTCTGGGGGGACACAGGTCTCCGGGCACCCCACATTAATCCCACATTCATTTTTGCTTCAGAGTCTAACCAGGACTTTTCTTCCTTTTCTTCATCTGGATGTTCTCCAACCTGACCTCATGCAATCCTGGGGCTTTCGCCGCCATTTTTTCTGAGTGTATATGTCAGGCTTACTATCTCCTCCTGATTCTACTTAAAATATTTACTAGATGTCTGACTAGGATATCAAACTTAAATATGTCCAAAATAGGACTTTCGGTTCCTCACCCACACCTTCACTCCACTTCCCTTGTCTCATCAATGGCCTCGTCTATCATCACATCACTTAGATCAACCACTTAAGAGACGTCCTTGCTTCCTCTATTTCCCTCACGCCCCATATCTCCCTTGTCATCAAGCCAGTGACATCCCCAGACACATCCCAAATATAACCCTTCCCTCTACGGTTCTGTCTATCCGAGCCTCTAAGCTTTCTCACATTCTCCATTGTGAGTTCTCCATCCAGGCTTCCAAACGGTCTTGTCATCTTTACGAGGTTGTACCGCTCTGCTTAACACCCTCCCACAGAACATGATTGGGATAAAGTAATAAATGCTTAATATGATCCACAGGGCTCTGCCTGATTTGAACACCGCCTGTGGCTCACTTTCATTTCCAAAAGGCTCTGGATGAAATGGTTTTCTCTCCTCCTTGTATTTCTCTTTGCCTAGAAACTTCTCTTCCCAGATCTGTCTGTGGCTGTCTTCATTTAGTTCTCAGCCCAGATGCCATCTCTGCAGAGCAATCTTCTGGTCTGGCTAAAGAACCTCCTCTCCCCCTCTGCTGTCTAACCTTTACTCTTTATTTCTTCAAGGTACTTATCATTGTCCTCTGATGTGCATGAAAGGTAAATTGCACTAAAATATAAACTTGGTAAAGAGATGAATTTGATTTTTTCTTTTTACTTTGTAGTTAGATCCTAGAACAATGTTCAGCAAGAGGAGATGTTAGAGAAACGTGAGATGGAGGAATGAATGATCAACAAAGTAACTGAATGCACTTTGATGAATCACAAATTGGAATTAATCATAAAGGACGTGAATAAAATAATGATGCCCAGGTAGCACGAGGAAAGAAGCCATTGGGATTAGAGAATTTGGAGAACAGACTAACGTTATTCTCTTACTCTTAATATTAAACGTCATTGTGAAGAGGAGCTGGATCTTTGTATTAGAATTACTGTATTATTTGTTGTATATAAGCTTAATAAATGATATGCCATTCTTATTATAGACGGCCAAACAAGTCATTCCTAACAATTATTTTTGTCACCTTTAAGGAATCCACAGTTAGAGCATCTTTTCAAGGAGTATTTGATATAGATAAATGTGAAATGTAGTGGATCCCACCTACATGCACAAAATCAGGCAAATAATGGCATTTTTAGAATTCTCTTTGTAAGTTTTATTTCTATTAGAGTCTGCTATGACATACATGAGTATTGAAAGACATTCAGCAGAAGGAATATGATTATTATATTAGTAATATTAGTTTAGAAGATACCCCTCTCCCCAGCCAAACCTAGAGAAAAAAATTTAAAAGTATAGATTATGCCCTATTAACTTATATTCTCCAACACTGAAAGCCTTTGAATCATCTAAAGAGGTGTACTGGATGTTGACACAAATTAGTGTCCCAATTTTCTTTCTTTTTTTCTTTCTTTTTATTAAATAATCGCTGTGTACATTAATGCAATTATGGGGTACAGTGTGGTGTTTTCACATACAATTTGAAATATTTTCATCAAACTTGTTAACATAGCCTTCATGTCATTTTCTTAGTTATTGTGTTAAGATGTTTATATTCTACTTTTAGAAAGAGTCACTTATACCCTTGTAAGAAAAACTATAGAGGTGATCCTACCAATCACCCTCCCTCCACCCATCCACCCCCTCCCCCTCCCCTCCCCTCCCCCTCCCCACTCCCTCCACCCATCCACCCCCTCCCCCTCCCTTCCCCTCCCCCTCCCCATATTCTTAGACTATAATTAGGTTATAGCTTTCATATGAAAGCTATAAATTAGTTTCATAATAGGACTGAGTACATTGGATACTTTTTCTTCCATTCTTGAGATACTTTGCTAAGGAGAACATTTTCCAGCTCCATC
>CAUYQV010053651.1:0-12494 GCA_963574575.1 Galagoides demidoff
GGCACCTGTGGTCCCAGCTACTTGGGAGGCGGAGGCAGGAGACTCGCTTGAGCCCAGGAGTTGGAGGTTGCTGTGAGCTGTGATGCCATGGCACTCTACCCAGGTGGATGGCTTGAGGCTCCGTCTCAAAAAAAAAAAAAAGAAAAGATGATCATGACAAGGTATATTGTAAATAGGGTTGAGTGAATTAATTGTTGGATACATTAATCTGGTTCTATTTCTCTCTATCAATAAATAAATGTAAATATATATTTATGTAAGAAAGATTTAGCTCATAGACTTTATGGAGGCTGCAATGTCCCAAGGTGTGCAAGCAACAAGCTGGAAAACCTGGAGAGCTGATAGTGTAAATTCAAGTCTGAAGGCCTGAGAACCAGGAGAGCCAATGGTGTAAGTTCTAGCCTAGGTCCGAGTCCAAAGGTAGAAGCCAACCAGTGTCCCATCTCAAAAGATAGGCACAGAGAGAGACTTCTTTCTTACTTACTCTTTTTGTTCTATTCAGGTCTTCAGCAAATTGGAAAAGGATCACAAATTGTGGAGGCCAATTTGGTTTAATCAAATGCTAATCTCACCCAGAAATACCCTCACATACTCCAAGGATAATGTTTAACCAAATATTTGAGCATCCTGAAGCCCAGTCAAGTTGATATATAAGATTAACCATTAGACTGTGCAAAGGCATTCAAAATACCTTAGTTCTAGGGGGACCAAAGGAGTTCATCTTTTGGAGTTTCTCCTCAGTCCTGTTTTTTGAAGACTGGAGATATTTTTGGTTTCCCATCTGTGAGTTGTCTATGAGGCAGTGCCAGTGCTGTGGTAGTCACCACATGGTGGCCAATTACATTTCCTGAATATTGGTGCTTGAAATCTATGTGCATTTTTAGCCCTTGGCATAATTAATGATAACCTGGCCTTAAGGGGAAACTACGCAACCTTTGATGAAAATGTCTTGGTTAACCCTGATTTAGTGACATAGAAGAATATAGCTGGTGGAAATTCACCGTTAATTCAGAAACTTATTTAAGCCTATTTTTCCTTTGCTAAGAGATAACAAAATTAATTGCTATTTCTGTACCTGCCCCAAATGAAATGACAAAAAGGCATGTGATTTAGAAGTAGAAGGAAAAGTGCCTTGGGTAATATATGAACTGTTGTCTAACTTCTCCATTGGAATAGATTTGAGTGTCAGTTAAATGCTTTGCTTGGTGTTTCATGTTTAGTGAAACAGCTAAAAATGCACTAGAATGAGTGTGTAGAACATGCTAAGTTTCTCTGAGCCGAATACCATGGTACTTCAGTTCCTTTATATGGAAGCTCAGTTTCTGTTTTTTTGAATGGTTTATCTTTTTAATCTTGGCTTAAAGATTACTCCTCAAACAGGCCTTCCCCAGCCATTTTTCTTTATCTGAAAATAAAGCTTCCCTCATTTTGTCAGGTTTCTCATGACCTCCTACTTGAATTATTGGTTTCATTTGCTATCCTATTTTTTTTTTTTTTTTTTTTGAGACAGAGCCTCAAGCTAGCCCCCTGGGTAGAGTGCCACGGCATCACAGCTCATAGCAACCTCCAACTCCTGGGCTCAAGCGAGTCTCCTGCCTCCGCCTCCCAAGTAGCTGGGACCACAGGCGCCCGCTACAACGCCCGGCCATTTTTGGTTGCAGCCATCATTGTTGTTTGGCGGCCCGGGCTGGGGAATCGAACCCGCCACCTTAGGTGTACGTGGCTGGCACCTTAGCCAATTGAGCCACAGGCGCTGAGCCTCTATCCTATGTTTGGCAACTAGCATAGTGCCTATTAGCAAACATTGGTTGAATGAATGAATGAAAATGCTGTGATTGCTTCAGTGAAAGGCACTTAGCATCTAGATCAGCTCTTTCCAGTATGTCGATAATGATGGAAGTATTTTGTATCTGTGCTGTCCAGGATGGCAGCCACTGCTCAAATGTGGTTCTTGAGCACTTGAAATATGGCTACTGCAACTGAGGAAATGAGTTCTAATTTTATTTAGTTTTAATTGATTTAAATTTAAGTAGCCGTATGTGGCTAGTGGCCACTATATTGGATGACAGATCTTAAGATTTTATTGGTTTCTGACATTTAAAAATATTACCACTGAATACTACTATGGCATTATACATAAGTAATTTTGTAGTTATGTACATGTGTAGTACCATGTGTATAATTCATTTTTTAATGCATATGGTAGTAGGTGTGTTTTATGGTTTACTTGAGAAGTGCTAAAAGATCTTACGTCCTTAGTGACGTTCTATGACTTAATATTGTCATTACATTTTCCTTCCATTCTTTATTATTTTATTATTTATCTTTTTATTATTTTAATTGCATTTTATCAAATTGACTAGTGCCATCCTGGGCTTTAGTTTGAGTGGAAAATCCTTTAGAGAATAAGGATTGGGTTTACTTTGCCTTCAGGAGTCCTGCAGTTTCCTTTGTATGGCTAACTATTGTCAACAAGGCTTTATGCAACCATTGTCTTTGACGGCATAGCATGGAGTGGTGCTGGAGTCTAAAAGCTGCTCAAATGAAGAGTTGGATTTAAAAAAAGAAGATCTTGGGCCTGGTGGCTCACACCTATAATTCTAGCATTCTGGGAGGCCAAGGCAGGTGGATTGCCTGAGTTTGGAGTTTAGAGACCAACTTGAGCAAAGGCAGTGACGTTCTTTCCCCACTAAAAATAGAAAAACTAGCTGGTTGTCATGGTAGGTACCTGTAGTCCCAGCTACTCAAGAGGCTGAGGCTTGAACCCAGAAGTTTGAGGTGGCTGTGAGCTAGGTCCTCATGGTACTCTACCGAGGGCATAAAGTGAGTTTCTATCTCAAAATAAATAAATAAATAAAATAATTTAAAAAAATATAAAAGAAGAATAAGTAGATTAAACTTTAATAATGTATTAACACTTTCCAAATGAAGGTATGATTTTAAAATGATTTAATAGAATAAACTTTAATAGTTAATGTATTAGGGCCATCAGATTTAAAATAAACTGCTAATGTTTCATTTACATTGGTTTATATTGTCTTATTCAAGTCTTAAAATTAGAAATAAAAATATCCTTCAGGAGCTGGGTTTTTTGCCCAGAGAAAGAAAAAAAAAGTTATAAAAAAGAATCCATTGTTTCAACTTTTACTGTATTAAAATAAAAGGTTTAAAAGACATGTTTGATGATGGATTTTTTTTATTGTGGTAAAATATATACAACATGAAATTTACCATTTTAACCATGTTTCAGTGTACCATTTGGTGGCATTAAGTACATTCACCCGGTGGTGTAACCATCACCACTATTTTCAAGAATTCTTTCATCATCCCTAATTGATATTCTGTACTCTTTCTCCAACCCCCTGCTTCTAGTAAGTATTATTCTACTTTATGTCTATGAATTTCATTACGTATTTAAAAATTCTTGTCTATAGCAATGTCCAAGCCAGTCTAGAGGACTGATACCTATGTGTCTGCGGAGATCACCTCCTTTAAAATGACTGTACCCTAACTAAATGCATAATTGCCTTAATTTGGGAACTGTAGACACTTCTTCTTAAGGATCTGATACTATCCAATTTAGTCACTGCTCCTAGCCAGTGACCTTTCATGTTCACCTTGAGTCACATCATTTCTCTTGTTTAAGAAAACAATAATTCTAGAAAATTACTTTTAAGTGACAGGTGGTGAAATTGACTTTCTCACATATGTGCCTGATATTCCAAACTTTTTACCAGTGTCCATTGAGAAAGGCAAAAAGAATCAATAACATTTAATATTTTTAATTCTTCTAGCTTGTTGGTATGTCATTGTGAACACTATTCAACCATGCAAAGTAATACATTTAAGTTTAGGAATTCAAGATGATCTTTGGTCACTTAAACTATAGGAATTTTGGAAACTTGAAGGAAAACATTACCTTTATCAGATGACTTGCTCTGTATTGCTATGGGTCCCTCACTGTGCTCAGAAGACTGAGAAATAGAACAGGAGATGCAACCACTGAGGTGAGAGGCTTACATTGGCATGGACGCTTAGAGGAAAGCCGCAGTGGGCATGTAAGGCAGCCTATAGTAAGGGCTGTCCGTGGCCTTCAAGGAGGGAGCAGATACTTCCCTGTGGAGGAGTGGACACTCCTGAGTGGACATTAGGAAAAGATCCTGAGGTAGATGATGTTTATGGCAGGTGCTGAAGGCTCATAAAACTTTTTAGGTAGTGCACATGGAGAAGGAGAATAACATGGCATGGGCATTCCTGATGGAGGAGACCACCAGTATTGAAGATTGGGGGTGGGGGAAACAGCTGTTCTAGTTTTGTTCAGCTGAACTGTGGGGTGTAATCCCTGGGACAGAACTGGGCTTGGGTCTAAGTGGAGCAGTTTGATAGGCCAAGTGGAGAAAACTCCTGCTTTAGAAAGGTAGATTTAGGAAGGGTGCCTAAGGTAAACCAGAGAAGATAATTGTTTAACACGGGGGCTCATCTTACTTCACACATGATAGATGCTCATAGTCATTCCTTGAATGTAAGGCTGCAGCACAAGTCCATTCTCCACTCAGGGAAGGTGGTTAAACTTCAACTTCTAGGAAGATATCTGTGGGTCTCCACATTATGTCAGTTTTGGCGAGAGTGGAAAGGAGGGCCTAATGGCAGTGATGAGGTCAAGACAGAGGCCTTAGCAACTGAACAGAGGACTGAAGGAGACAGTGGCCAGTAAGCTTCTAGGTTGTAGTGATTATAGTGTAGCATTTGAAAGCATGAATGCATGTGTGATGAAATGCAAGCCTTTCTCCTTTCTCTGTCCTTCACCTGCTACCAATTCTTATACATTTTCTTTTATGCATATGTTTATGCATAAACTATATCTGTATTCCTTTTCTAAAATGTCAGCCGCCATATATTCTAATCAGCATCTTGTTTTTATCATTTAACAGTAGATCTAGAGACACCCTCCATCAATACCTGTAGAAGTGCCTTACTCTTCATTTACTTTGCCAGTCTCCAATTAATAAAAATTTGTTTCTTGTCTTTGGCTCTTACAAATTGTTTAGTGACTATCCTCATTTATGTGTCATTTTGCATACATACAAATAGGTATATCTATAGGTTTTAATTACTACTTGCTGAACCAAAGGATATGTGCATTTAAATGTTGGTACACGTTGCCACATTGTCCTCCATAAAGGTTTTACCAGCAATGCTTCTTTTTTTTTTGGCGGGGGCTGGGTTTAAACCTGCCACCTCCAGCATATGGGGCTGACACCCTACTCCTTTGAGCTACAGGTGCTGCCCCGCAATGCTTCTTTTTTAGGTCCTTACTTGATCTTTCCCTGTCTGTAGATTAAAAAATAGTACCTATTGTCATCGTAATTTGTATTTCTCTAATGAGTTGAGATTAAGTATATTTTTTATAACTTTGAGAGACATCTGTAATTCCTTTTGGAGGAACCTCTTTTCATTAACTGATTCCCATTTCTCTATTCATAAGTTGGACCTTTTCTGGAATGCTTAATGTTATTTCTCATAAATCATGATTCTGGAGTATTGGAAGGGATCCTGGGGTTTATCATTTAGCAGGTATATTAAGGCAACATTTATCTATTTCTATTTACTTTTTAAGTTATTTTTTAATCAAGAGTGAATATTAACTTTTGTCAAATGCCTTTAGAGTGTCTAGGGAGCTGATTCTATGATTTTTTTCTCTTCTAATCATAGTGTAAATTAGAGAAATAGGTTTCCCATCTTGAATTATCCTTGCATTCTATGGGTGTAGTATTCCCTCAGGGGCTTCTGGGTTCTGTTTGTTACTATTTTATTTGATATTTCTGCATGTAGTTCACAAGTAGTGCTTATGAGCTTATGGTTCAAGGCTGTCCAACATTTTGGCTTTTTTGCACCACATTGGAAGAAGAATTGTCTTGGGCCAAACATTAAATACAAAAATACTAATGAAAGCTGATGAGCAAAAAAAAATAAGGTCCATGCATAATTTTTGTGATATCCATTGTCACAGGTAAACAAAAAAGTCCTCACATAATCCACATGTGGTCCTTGGGCTGCAGGTTGAACAGTACTATGACTGAAACAGCTTTTCAGAGATCATTGATAACCCCGTGGTGATTAAATCAACACCCCTCCCCGGCCACCTCATTTGCAACCTCTTGCTCTTCAGCTCATCTGTGGCCCTTCATACCCTGACTAGTGTTCTTACTTCATCTTCTTGACATATTTCCCCCTTCTCTCCTGGCTTCTGTGACACTCAAAGCCAAGCCCTATGCTCCTTGGTGGGCCTTCTTCCTTTCAGCACTCTGTCTCCAGAGACCCTCCCTCCAGAGCACCCTGTACTTTCCAGCATGCCATTATCACTATGTGGGTCCCTTCACACATCACTTGACATGGCCATCTGCGTGGCCCACAATCACCACAAACTGTGTGTCTGAGATAAACTCGTTCTGTACCCCCACCCCACTTTTCTGTAGTTTTCTCCACTGGATGTATTGCGTCCATTTATTGTAACCTCTAACATTTTCTTAATGATTCTGGTTCCAGCATGTGTTGAGTGCCTGCTGTGGGCCTGGCTCTGAGAAACCAGGCAGCAAACAAGAAAAGTGGGAACAAAGTGGGCAGGCAGCAAATATAGATTTCTTTTTGGAGAAACCTGAAGCAACATAAAAAAAGCCATAGTTTGAAGAGATGAGGAGGTTGAGGGAAGCCAGAATTATTTGAGGTGAGAAAGAGTTGGGGTGAGAAGTGTCTGAGGCAAGTACCAAGGACACTGGGGGAGCAGTGCCCAAGAGGTGACAGAGGAGCAGTCCAGAGGGAGAAGGGAAGGCAGGATCCAGAGAGACCCCAGGGGAGAAACTTCAGGTGGAAGAACGTGAGGCCTGTGCTACTGGAAAGGGTGGGACTTAGTTCTTTTTTTTTTTTTTTTTTTAGAGTGTCTCACTCTGTCACTCTCAATAGAGTGCTATGGCATCACAGCTCACAGCAACCTCCAGCTCTTGGGCTTAGGCGATTCTCTTGCTTCAGCCTCCCAAGTAGCTGAGACTACAGGTGCCCACCACAATACCTGGCTATTTTTTGTTTGGTGTTTGGCCAGAGCTGGGTTTGAACTCGCCACCCTCGCTATATGAGGCCGGAGCCCTACTCACTGAGCCACAGGCGCTGCCCTGGGACTTGGTTGTTAAAGAGAAATTTTAAGTCCTCTGGAAATTTTTCTTAATGTGTGCCTGTATCTGTGTGAGCAAAATCTTGTCCTCAGCTACTTGGAGAGACATGTAAAGTATGTAGAGGGCGTGGAGAACTCCCAAGGGCTCATCTTACTTGTACATGGTAGATACAGCACAAGTACCTTCTCCAGTCAGGGAAGACTGCAGATTGATGTCAGTAGCTCTAGCAGGTAGAGAGGAAGTTAGCATCTCCTAAATGGCAGTCAGACCCTTAGGCCATGTTGAAGATGTTTCGCAGCGATATTGTCTTTGTGGTGCCAGGGAACTATGCAGCCTGGTGAGCAGTCACCCTCAGCACTCTGGACGTGTATCCCCTGCACTCTGGAATTCCTGTCTTTTCACAGGGCTCCTTCACTCCAGTTGTTTGCCCTAACTGGTAAAAAGCTTCCTATGGGGAATGTGGTACTTGCCTTTTTCTCTCCTTTCCGTCCATGGCTTCATCTGCCGGCCTAGAATATGGTTGGTCTACTTTTTGTATAAGAGCATTTCAAATATGATGGTTTTACCCTTCTTAGGTCTGTTTCTGCTCCTGCTCCTCTGAAGGCTCGATCATGAGAACTTTACACTTTAATTTCTGTGGGTTTGCATCTGGTACATTTTAAAGTGAATACTGAATTATTTTCAAGAGGGTGAACTACTACTTTTTTACTTGTTTATGAATGGAATTATAATCTGTTCACATTGACTTATGGTAATTTATAGTACTTATCATAAAGGCATTAAGGTTATACTTCTATTCAGAATATAAAGTGCTTTTTTCTACTTATGCTCTGTTACTCTATATATAGAAAATACGTATATGTATATATTATATACATATAATTATATGTATAATGTATTTTTATAAAATATGTGAATTATATATGTATAAAGCATTATATATATAATTTTATGGATAATGTATAATATAAATACTTATGTGTATTATGTAATTATGTAACACGTAGGTGTTTGCATATATGTGTATATGTGAGAGTTTCCACATATTAAATAATTTTCAAATTAATTTTGATATGACTTCCTAGGTCCTGTTTTCCTTCTAAACCAGTGGTTCTCAATCTTCCTAATACCACAACCCTTTAATACAGTTCCTTATGTTGTAGTGACCCCTAACCATAAAATTATTTTTAAGAATAATAATAAATTCCATAAGAGTATAAGCTGTATGAGAACAGGGCACAGAATGGAAGTGGTTGGGGGTCACTGCAACATGAGGAACTGTATTAAAGGGTTAGGAAGGTTGAGAACCACTGCAAACCCTGCATGTAGCAACCTTGACCTCATCAGACCTAACTCAGGAAGAAAGGCTACTCTTATGGCCTCTGGGTCTAGCTCTGTCTGCAGAACACAGAGCATGGCTGTCATCCTGTGGCTTAGTTCTAGTGAAGGCTGCATGTTAACTCTTTGAGCAAAGAGGCTGACGATGTCTTTTACTTGGGAACGTGAATTTGGTTTTGATACTGATTCTTTCCAAAGCAAATAAGAAATTTCCTGGGTTTGGTAAAGTCCTTTAGCATATATAGTTTTTAGCATATATGTTCATATTTGATTTTGCATGTTGAGCCCAAGGCATTTTTTTGCCAGACTTGTACCCTGTACTTCTCTCATCAGATATGTTTTCTGACACTACAATGTTTGATGACAATCATTCTAGGTTACAGCCATGAGCTGTGGTTTTTAATATAGATAGATAGATAGATTCTCTCATCCATTCAACAAATACATTTGCTGTGCTGGGCACTATTCTACATGTTGGCAATGTGTGGAGGTAGCATGTGGGGACAGAGTGGAAGTCCCTGTTCTCATACAGCTTATACTCTTATGGAATTTAAGAACATACTCTTAAAAGATAGAGAATTAGGAAAATACTGCTCTATTGACTTTTTAATATGTAGATGACAGAAGACTGGTCAGTCTGTGCCACCACTTCACTGACTCTAATTTTTTTTTTTTTTTGAGACGGGGCCTCAAGCTATCCCCCTGGGTAGAGTGCCATGGCATCACAGCTCATAGCAATCTCCAACTCCTGGGCTCAAGCGAGTCTCCTGCCTCCGCCTCCTAAGTAGCTGGGACCACAGGCGCCCGCCATAATGCCTGTCCATTTTTTGGTTGCAGCCATCATTGTTGTTTGGCGGGCCCAGGCTGGGGATTTGAACCTGCCACCTTAGGTGTACGTGGCTGGCACCTTAGCCGCTTGGGCCACAGGCGCCGAGCCTCACTGACTCTAATTTTAAGCAATGCAGTTATTGAATCTCTTTTCCCCATCATCAAAATGGTACTAATTTTAGGATGTTCTAAGACACTTGTAGGTAGGTATATATCAGGTCATGTATGCCAGGTTGAATTTCCAAGATGTTTAACTTTCAGCACTTATATTGTATATTTCTTTGATTTGCTACATTTTCTTCACAATTGACATGCCTTTAGAGTAGCATAATTTTTATGATTGGTTTATTTTAACAGTGATAATGAAATATTCTTTAAAATATAAGAAATTACTATTGAAGTATTTTGATGGTACATTTAACATATAACCTGTTTCAAATTCTACATTTAAGTGAAACTGAAGGTATTAGGTTTTAATGGTTAGAAATTTGAATATTCTCTAGTTTCTACCACTGCCTTAAAGACTGGAAACAAGAGAACTTCTCAGGTGCTGGTTTGAATTCTTGCATCAGAGAAAACCCAAAATAAAAGAAATGCTACTTCTTTTTGCTCAGGGTGCTTCTGACTATACTTGCTAGCCAGAAAGTATATATATATATATATATTTTTTTTTTTTTTTTGAGACAGAGCCTCAAGCTATCCCCCTGGGTAGAGTGCGATGGCATCACAGCTCACAGAAACCTCCAACTCCTGGGCTGAAGCGAGTCTCCTGCCTCCGCCTCCCAAGTTGCTGGGACTACAGGTGCTCACCACAACGCCTGGCCATTTTTTGGTTGCAGCCATCATTGTTGTTTGGCGGGCCCAGGCTGGATTTGAACCCTCCACCTTAGGTGTATGTGGCTGGCGCTTTAGCCTCTTGAGCCACAGGCACCGAGCCCAGAAAGTATAATGTTTTTGGGATTGCTGCTAACTTATGGTATTTTTGTGTTTGAAACTGTTTTGAACAAAATAAGAGATAGCTTGCTACATAGTACATTTCCTAAAACTGTAGGAAAGTTGACTTTGGGTTTATGTTTGGAATCTGGAAACGTCAATGGAATTCTTAAATCAGAGATGTTTTAACCTTTGTTTATCTGCTTTGTACCAACTCTCACGGGAAATGATTTTGTGTTGAAGAGACAGTAATATTGGACAATTAAGGTTTTCTCATATAGATGTCTTTCTAGTGAAGCAGTATACTTTTTATACAAAGGTGTCAGCTTCTGTGGATGTGATAGCTCACTGACTGACGTATTACCATTGGGATTGCAAATTCCATAAAAGAATATAAGATCGTCAAAGTAATTTGGATGCATACTTTATTGATGCCTTAAAATACATATATGTTTATTTCTAATGTTTTGAAGTCTGTAAACAAGACAGCCTGGATTAAATAATATAGTAATTTTTTAAGTATAATGTGCTCATTTAGAATATAGTTCACTTTTTCTACTTGAACTATACAAAGTCTAGGTTGACGTACTCCTGTTTTGATGACCTGCAGTTGGTTGATGAGGGTGACCTTAGTTGGTAATATTCTCCTGGGGGTTGTTTTACTCAGTGTTAGAATGGTAACACTGTGCTACCACTTGCATTGACATATGATGCAAGCAGGAAAAGTGGATGCATGCCACTGCAGTAAGGTTGCTTGTGTTCTCGGAGGGGAGGAATTGGGGATTGGAATAATTATTACTTGGTTATTCTGTATATCTGCGTTAAAAAAGAAAGTTATTTAAAACCCAGAGGGGGGCCGTGTGATTTTTGTGGTGTAGAGACTAAGTTAACTACACAGAAACTTGGATGATTTATGAATCCTTAAAAGGATAAGCCATTACTTACTAATATCATATTTACTTTTATTTAAAGAATCATGGTAGAAGACGAATTAGAAACTCCATGTACGGATTTTTTCCTCATCTGTTAGAGGGTTTGCGTCAATTATATTCGTGTCATTAGCATTTTGGAGCTGAGGACAACAGAACTGTTACACCGTGAATTTTTAGAGCCAATTTTGACCATAGTGAAGTGGCTATGAAGGCTGAAGGTCAAGAGCATGATTGATTGGGTGATTAGAATTTCTTTTAAAACAAATTAGAGGTGGCAGATCTGCCGCAGGTGAGAAGTACTGCAAGGAAATGAATCTCATTAGCATATAGCACTTCTTAGATATCAAAAAATAAGTTTAATGTTTAAAGTATAAATATACACATGTAGGCATCTCACACACACAGGAATGACCTGCAGAGGAATTCTTGCTTGTGATTATTATACAACCTAGTGTCTAGCCGGATTTTTCTTTCCTTTTCTTTTCTTTCTTTTCTTTTTTTTTTTTGAGACAGAATCTTACTATGTCTCCCTCAGTAGAGTGCTGTGGTGTCACAGCTCACAGAAACCTCAAACTCCTGGGTTTAAGCGATTCTCTTGCCTCAGCCTCCCAAGTAGCTGAGACTACAGGCGTCTGCCACAATGCCTGACTATATTTTTTGTTGCAGTTGTTGTTTTAGCTGGTGTGGGCAGATTCCAACCCGCCAGCCTCGGTGTACATGGCTGGCGCTGTAACCACTGTGCTACGGGTGCTGAGCCCTGATTTTTCCTTATAGTTATAAATATTATAGAGATATATTTATTGTAATATCAGGAACTGGTATAGAGGTATGTTTTATTATTAATTCAGGATCTGATACCCTAAATCAGTGGTTTTTAACCTTCCTAATGCTGCAATCCTTTAATACAGCAATGAAAATAATTTTATGGTTGGGTGTCAATGCAACATAAGGAACTGTATTAAAGGGTCGTGGCATTAGGAAGGTTGAGAACCACTTCCCTAAATGATAAGTGCATTTATCATTTCCAGTAGCCACTTATGTTTCCTTTTGTATTTGGATTATTCTAGGTGACTGAATTTATGATTAAGCAGGCATTTTAGGCTCGGCGCCTGTGGCTCAATCGGCTAAGGCGCCAGCCAGGTACACCTAAGGTGGCGGGTTCGAATCCCCAGCCCAGGCCCGCCAAACAACAATGATGGCTGCAACCAAAAAATGGCCGGGCGTTGTGGAGGGCGCCTGTGGTCCCAGCTACTTGGGAGGCGGAGGCAGGAGACTCGCTTGAGCCCAGGAGTTGGAG
>CAUYQV010053656.1:0-13092 GCA_963574575.1 Galagoides demidoff
TTTTTTTTTTTTTTTTGAGACAGAGCCTCAAGCTATCCCCCTGGGTAGAGTGCCATGGCATCACAGCTCACAGCAACCTCCAACTCCTGGGCCCAAGCGAGTCTCCTGCCTCCGCCTCCCAAGTAGCTGGGACCACAGGCGCCCGCCACAACGCCAGGCCATTTTTTGGTTGCAGCCATCATTGTTGTTTGGCAGGCCTGGGCTGGGGATTCGAACCCGCCACCTTAGGTGTAGGTGGCTGGCGCCTTAGCTGATTGAGCCACAGGCGCCGAGCCAGAATTCCTGCCCTTTAAGAAGGAAATTGGTCGGTTAGTTGCTTGCATCTCTTGAATCAAATATTTCTTTGAACATCACACAATCACACTCCCCCAGGCTTTTGGTGTACCCTGTCTGTGATTGATTTGGGGATGAAGGAGGGTTACTGAGGGAATATAAACATTTACGTTTTGTGGTGAGGAGGGTTTCATGAGAAGGGACTTTTTCTGATATCATAGTTTATTGGGAAGAATTTCAATTGGTTGACTTGGTAGGGCCTAGGAAAAGGCTTTTGCTGGGAGAAGTTCCCAGCACCCCACTCCCTGCCTGATTTCCACTCAGCAAAAGGGTTCTAGATCTTTAGGTGGAACTTCTGGGTGCAGCAGGAAGCAAAACTCCAAGGCCACACTCTGCCGAGTGGCCGAGCATCTGCCCATACACTGCGGGTCAGGCTTTCCCTGAGATGAGACGCAGACATGTGGGGCTCCGTGACGTGACTTTTCTTGAAAGTGAATTTCACTAATTGCTTCCACAAGTGGAATTTTACTTTTAGGTGGAGCTCTTTATTTTCTACCCCAACAAGTCTTCCTTGCTGGATGAAAACAAGAGGCATTTGAAAGGGTAGTTCAGTGTTTGAAGTCTTTGAATTGGAAAATTCACGTTTGCCAACTCACTAGTCATGACGAGGATGGTCCAGGAGGTGACTAACTTGACTGTTCGTTCCATCACCATTCCCTCGCACCTCTGGGGAACATACTTCACATGTTCTCAGGCAGCAAAGACGCATGGCTACCCAGCGGTGCCATCCTCCCGCCCTACCAGTTACTGTCATGGTCTGCAGCGAGGGAGGTCTAGACTCTCTGGGTGCAGCAGGAAGGCAGATGGACATGATCAGGAATACCGTGTCCTCAGTATCTGTGTTCCACCTGCTGAGAGGTCCAGCCTGGGTCTTGGTTAATGTGATTTCACTGGCCCCATGTTTACCAATGTGAGTTTAGCCCTAATGATCTCAGTAGGACTTGTAAAAAATAGATGAATCAGCTCTAATTATTTCAAGTAAACTATGCGTCTAAGAGGCAAGACATAGGAATGAAAACTGACCTTTTGGAACAAGGAGACAATGTCAGTGTTATCAGGCATTGCCAGATATATCTCACAGTTTTTTGTCCGTGGCCAAGCGGTAAAGCTGTCTGGTCCTGCAGACGTGTTTACTTGTTGGCCTGCTCCTTGTGCTCCTCCCCATAACAGCAGCATTGCACCTGCAGCCTGGGAGCATCAACAGCCAAAGGGATCCCTACCCATGATCACGTTTCTGTATGTCTTTACCTTTCTCCTACTTAGATTTAGAATCCGAGACTCAAGGGCCTTTGCTAATTGACCGCATGTGAAGAGGAAGAAAGGGAAACAGGATATAGAAGCAGAATCAGAGAGAAAGCAGATGCATAGCGGCTGGTGAAATATGGCCCACGTGTCCCTCCGAGGCCACTGTGGATGCTCCACCTGTTTCTACCACACTTTCTATTTCAGATTCTAGCTCCAAGAAAAACTAGCAAGGACTCAAGGGCAGAGAGGAAGCCAGCCACGTGCACTGAAGACATATCAGGGCCACAGCTCCCCTAAAAGTGTGAGAGAGAGACCTTAGTGGCTGGCAGGTAGCAGGCTCTTTAGAGGTAAAGGGAGGTCATTGTCCCAGCATGACCTTCAGAGACTATTAAACAGTTCCAGAGCTGAACTCTGCTTGCTGGCTTGTCCTGAGCTGGAGAGACCCAGAGAGGAGAGAGTGAGCAGAGGTGTTGATGTAAGTGTGAATCCCCTCTCTGGTTGGGGAATGGAGGCAAGGACTGAGCAGTGTTAGCCTCTCAGGAGCATGGTCTCCCAGGCAGCTCCTGTTTGTGTTTTAAAGAGCTGTGGTTTTCCAGTTTGATTAGTGACAGTAAATCACTCCCAGATCACCTCTGCAGATGGTCTGCTCACATCATTTGTTTTCTTCAAGGAATCTGGTCTGTTACCTTCCTGGGCTCCTTTCCCGGCCCCACTGGGAGGAGGCTGGCAGACCCATGGCCGCACAGCCCTGCCAGGGCTGGTGGGAGCACTCAGGTTGAGAGAGGGGCTGCAGCGCCCCAGCTCCTCCTGAGGAGATTCGCACATTCTGGGCTCTCAGCGTCCTAGATCCAAGGGAAAATTCACCTCAGCTGAAGAGCTTTTGTGTCCAGTGGAGTCTTGTACAGGACAAGCACTGCACTGTTGTCTAGCGCTGTGGGGCTCTAAAAATAGAGCCATTAACACCAGCCTGGCGTTTCCTCCAGGAAGCTTGCATCTGGGCTCTTGGTATCTCTCTCTCCAACTCTCTGAAGAGCCCCAGAGCCTGTAATACTGTTATTATTATGTTTCCAAACAGAAACACATTTTTGTCAGAAGGATAAAAAGGCAGCAGGCAGAAGTGTCTGCCCAGATTTCTGGTTTTTGCCTTTTGACAGGGCAGTGGAGGAGCGGTGGCGGTGATTTAGTCTTAATGGGGGGCTGGGGGGAGGTGCAAGCCTTTCACAGTGGGCTTCCTGTTCTGGGACCCAGCGAAGGCCAGATTGGCCTCGCACATCAGGGTGCAGCATGGGAGCACTGCTCTGCAACCCCAGCTGGAGGATTTGTCCATTTCCTAGGAAGCCTGAGAACAAAGAGAATCTTAACAATTGGGGGAAGTCACTGTGGTGACAATTTCCTACCTCAATGAAGTGAGGGTTTTAAATCTGTGCTTCTATTTTTAACGAGACACATGTGTCTCTGGATACTCCAAGCAGCCAATTTGTAAGGATGTTTGCCAACAGTGGGTACTTAGAAAGATTTTGGAGTTGCTTCATCTGTACACCAGGAAAATACATTTCGTACAGTAAGACCAACTTTATCAAAAGGATTGGGAAACCATCAGGGTGGGGAGGGCAAAGAGAATTAAAGTCTGGTGTAATCAAGAAACAGCCACAAAGGAAAGAAGTCAGTGATAGATATCTTCCATACTCATTCTTTTCCCCAATTACATCCAAGCTAAACACGTTTTGGCAAGAATATTACTTAGTTAATATTGTGTTCTTCTCAGGGTATGACATCAAAAATTACTTGATGTCAGTTTGTCTCATAATTGATGATTAGCGATGTTAAGTTTGATTACGTGGTTAAGATGGTATCCACCAGACTTCTCCGTTGCAAAGCTACCTTTATGCTTCTGCAATTGATAAGTTGTCTGTGGGAGATAGTATGAGATTCTGTGAATATCCATCCTGTTTACCAAAAACCTTTTACTCAATGGTTTAATATCCATTGATAAATTTTCCTGAATCAATTATTGTATCGGTGACTGAAAAATAGTGATTTTTATAATCCTATCATTCATTATACATTTATTAACCGCCATTCCTCTGTGAAGAAACATGTTGGAATTTTCTTCTGTGTGGTTTTAAAAAGTCAGGAATAGGCGTTGAATTTTGTTAAACACCTTTCACACATTTCCATCACAATCATGATTTTTCTTCAGGTCTACAAACACTGTGAATTATGTTAATACATTTCCTTATATTGAACCATCTTAGGCCATGCTATATTTTCTTGATAAGATGTTGACTTTTGTTTGCTAATACTTTATTTAGAATTTTTGCAGCATATTCATTAAATGACATTGGTCTGTAGTTTGTGTATGTGTGTATGCAAGTATCTTCATCAGGTTTAGAATTAGTATCATACTTGCATTATTAGAAGAACTTGGAGTTTTTATTTTTTTTCTATGCTCTAGAGAATAAGCTACAATATTTGAAGTATCTAGTGTAAGATTTAGTAGAATTTCCCTATGTAACCATCTAGGCCTAAGTGTTTTCCTTTTTCTCTTTATTTCTTTCAATAGAAATTATTCGTTTATACTTTATTTCCCTTCTGGAGTCAATTTTACATACAATTTAACATACACATTTTTAGAAAAATCTTTTATTGCATATAGTTTTCAAATTTATCATTGAATTGTACAAAGTAATTGCTTACAAGTTCTTAAACTTTTTTCTTTCAAATTGATCATGCTGCTCCTCACTTTTTTCATTTCTTATTTTTGATATTTGAGTTGTCTTGCGTAAGCTGACTAGTGCTTGTCTTTCATTGTTTTTTTTTTCCCTCAAAGAAGTAGCATTTTGGTTTGTTTATAATTCTACTTTTTTTCTATTTTATATATCAAGACTTTCTACCTTTATCTTTATTACTGATTTCTTTATATTTGTGTGCTTTGTTGCCCTTTTTCTAGCTTTTTGAGTAGAATTTAACTCATTTACTTTTATTGATGTAATCATGTAAAACTGAATTTTTCTCTGATCATTGCTTTAATTGTATCCCAAAATTTTGATGTATAGTGATGTCATTATTTTTAGAAGTTTTGAAATTGTTTTATATTTCTTCTTTTATTCCATAGTTGTCATTAAATGAAACTACAAGTTTTCTGAAAGTTAAAACATCTATGGCAGGCACGGTGGCTCAGGCCCATAATCCTAACACTCAGGGCGGCTGAGGCAGGTGGATTGCCTGGGCTCAGGAATTCTTGACTAGCCTAAGCAAGAGTGAGATCTTGTCTCTATTTGGGGGGAACCTCACCTAATGTGCATAATGCAATGGCACATTTCAAAACTATTAAGAAAAGAGTATAATTGTCTTACCACAACAAATAAGTAACCAAGGTGATAGATGTGTTAATCAGATGATGTAAGCATTTCACATTGTACATCAAATCAGTACACTGAACCCCATAAATGCATCAATGTACACAGTTATGATTTAACAAAAATAAAAAATAAAAATAGCTGGGCATTGTGATGTGTGCCTATAGTCCCAACTACTTGGGAGGCTGAGACAAGAGAATCACTTGAGCCCAAGAGTCTGAGGTTGCTGTGAGCTATGTCACCACAGCATTCTATTGAGGGTGACAATACAAGACTCTATCTCACAAAAAAAAAAAAAAAAAAAAAGAAAAGAAAAGAAAATGCTCTATTTTTCTAAGTGATGGTAAATGTAATCCAAAATAGATAGGCAAAGATACTTTATATTTCAAGTTTTATATTGGGAATTATTATTGTGGTTTCCTAAGATTACACTGATAAGAAATTTTGTTATGAGCTGAAAATTGACTTGAAATGAAAACATAACTGAATTATTTCTTAAATTGATGGTAATTGTTAATGATGTTAAAAGGTATAGGTTACATCTTAGATAACTGAAAATTAAAACAAAAAGAAAAGGTTCATTAACTATAGGTTAATTCATAGTATGCCTATACTGTTTTAGTGTTTTCATGTGTTTATTTATTAATATAACCTTTAATGTATTCTACAATGGGCAGTCTAATGACACAAAGATGATTTTAAGTGGCATCTCTCACTTCAGAAATACATTGTCTAGTTTGGACCATGAGGGGATTATTTTTACATATACATTTTTTTTTTCTAGAACTGGTCATTCTCCTTTCGATTAGTCTGGGGCTTTTTGGATTTTCCTCTCTTTCTTTGGATAACATAATTAAACTATATCACACTTACTCTCATTCAGGGCAGCCACTGATCACAATGTGGATAATACAACAGAAATATTCAGGGAGTGGTTGAAAAACGTACAGAAACTCTATCACTACGTGGAGTGGAGGCCTATGGATGAGCCAGAGTGAGTAGCAAGAATAAATTTTATGAGTTCACTATTTTCCCTTCCTCCTTAACCAGCTCTCCAGCCAGATGGGCTTCTAGCCATAGAGGCACTTGTGACGTTTCATTGTTTTTCATCTCTCTACCTGAGTTCTGAACACCTGCTGTTTCCTCCTTTGACAGATCTGCATCATTCCCCTGTTCTCTTTACTCCTACAGCTCCCAGACAAGTTCAAGTTTTCATTAGTTCATAAATAAACTGCCATAGTAGTATGTATTTGAAATAATGATCTTATTTATTCCTATTTTAAGTATAAACTTTTTGTTCTTGAGGGAACATAGTGAAAAGTTTGTATACTCTCTACATACACCTTACTTTTTTTGCTTATCATATCCTGGCAATCATTCCATAGCATTAGTTCAAGAGCTTCATTCTTTTTAACTGCATATTATCCATTATATGGATGTACCATAATTATTTAATCTGTCCCCTACTGAAGGGCAGTTAGGTATTTCTAATCTAACCATAGTAATTTCTGAGTTGTTTCTATCTCCAAGTTATCCCACATACCGTACTGTTAAGTCAATGTACCTAAAATTCAAAATAGTTTCATTTCTTTATTAAAAAGTATACAATTGCTCTCCAGTACCTACAGGACAAAGTTCAAACACCTGAGATTTATATTTAATAGAGTCCATAAACTTAGCATCCATATGTCCTACCTTTTTTCCCAAAGGAAAATGTGCATTATCCATTTATTTGCAAACCCAACCTTTTGCTCTTGTAGGTTCTGAAAGGCCCTTTCCTTCTTTGTAACTAACTCTGATCCTAAATCATACCTACAACAGAAAGCTGCCCTTAATCATTTTAGTTATAAAAGTCTGCAATTCTCTTAACCATTATGTTGCTTATTTTCTACATCATCCTTTTTAGCACAATGATACACTTAACCAGCATTGTTAATTAACTATGCCATTTATGTATTTTTTCCTAAATAAACTCCTGTTCTTTGGCAGGCGTTATTAGAGTACACAAACACTTTTATTTACCCCCTGTGCTATTTTCTTGGCAAGCACTAAATTAATACTTGGTGGATGAACAAATGAGTGAATAAGAACAAGCATAAATGCATTTAAAACTTACCATTATAAATGTTCCCAAGGCTGCTACAATTCCAACTTAGGAATTATAGATATAGAATGAATGAGTTGCCTGGTTCTGTCCAGGGTAAAGCATTTATTGAAAGCCAAATTTGTATTATCATAATAATAAATGCCATTATAGAACAAATTTCTCTTCTTCTAGTCTTTATATGTTACATACAATACATTTATATTTCAAATAAGCTTATAAATATAAAATATATTAAGCACAGACCATATGCTTGGGTTTGAGAAAATACACATATATTTATTATATAACAGTGAAGTTGGAACACTATAAAAGATTTTAACATGCCTTTGGAGTACCTCATAATGGAATTTGTTGTAATTAAAATGGCACAGAAAGACTTTTGTGTGTCTCCTTTTCAACCTAGTCATGTTCTCTGTAGCCAGGTTTTAAATAAATATATACCAAGGATCACAGGGAAAACTTTAGGGCAGACATTGCTTTGTGATTTTTCATCCACTAATACAAATATGCTGCTTGTGCAGCTGCAAGAATTTGAAGTGGTGGCCAGTTTGGGGCCCCTGTGATGTGATCAATGCCCTTACCAGTTGTGAGCTTTCGGAAAGGGTCCAGCAGATGGGTCAGCCCACTTGCCTATGTGGCCATTTAGGAGTCCTGGCCTGGCCATTTTGTGGATGTGGACAGAGATCCCAATGACACTATATATACACTTGCTCCATGACCTGGGACAGATAATGTGTTAGGCTGTGCAGAATAATTCACTGAGACTCCACTAAGTAAATCAAAGCTTTTTGTATCTGGAAAACTCTTATTTTTACACTTAAGCCTTCCCAAATTTATTTAAGAGCAGTTTATAAAACAAAACTGTCTGAAAACATGAGCTTTAAGGCTAGCTTACCTGGATTTAAATCTTGATTGTGCCTCTTGTTTATTATATAATATTGTGTCAATGGCTTGACTGCTGTACACAGCTGTCTGTGAAATGAGAAGCATAGTAGTATTTACTTCATAGGGCTCTTGTTAGAAACATTTCAGATAAAGATTCTTGTGCACAGTAAACAGCAAGTTACTTAAGCTCTCCTTACTTCATTTTCCTTATCTGCAAAAGGGGGATGATGATAACAATCATAGCTATCTATTAATACTTCCTAGTGTTGGCGGAGGATTAAATGAGTTAGTACATATAAATATTTAGGACAGAGCTGGGCACACAGTAATTATAAGCTTTATTATTATCATTCTTTTAGATCTTACCCTGATGAAATTGGACCAAAGCACTGGCCGAACTCCCGGTTTGCCCATGTGATGAAACTACGACAGGCAGCACTTCGGACTGCGAGGGAAAGATGGTCAGACTATATTCTGGTAAAAACAGATGTTTGATTTCTAAATAACGATTATCTAGAATATGTCCAAATCGGTTGTCCAATACTAGGACCATAAAAGATATCTAAACAACCTCTTGCTTAGGCACCAGCTCCCCCACTTTTGAATAAAGGCTCAAGGGAAAATTTTGGAAATGTAGTATCAGGATGCCTGGATTTCATCTCAGACCCACTTCAGAGGTGCCTTTTCAGTGAGTGAGTGAAGAAGCTTCTGAATGATGTGGTCTCTGATATGTAATGGATGCAAGAAACTAAATCCGTTTTACTCATGGGAAATTATGTAGGTAAAGCAATATAAGTTGTCCTAATACCTTTATGGAAGGATTTTAGGGACATATGAAAATGTCCCGCTTTGCTGCTGAGTGTTTTGAGGATTGGCATCTCTCTCTGGCATCCTGGTTGCTTGCAGTGAGGTGGGACTCTCGTGCAGAGAACTTCTCTGCAAAGTGATGAAGAGGTTCCATCACTTTCCTTAGAACTTTGAGAGTGGTCCAGGAAAATAGTGGACTTGATGATCAGGCGGCAACATCATTCTCCATCCTTGTCCTGCGTGAACCTCCCTCAATTAGAAATACGGAGAGTTACCTAAGCATCAAGGAGCTACAGTCCCTTTTTCCTTTTTGAACATTGACATGACATTTTCCTTCCCAAGTTTGTGGGAATCAAACTTTTCATCGCTGGTCCCCCAAACCCATTTAGTTCTTTTGGCAAGTGTTTTCCAGGATGACCCTAGAAATAGTACCAGTGTGAGGCAAAGCCAGGAGGACTTCATTACATTTATGGACATCTGCTGTCACTAGACTCTGATTCCTAAAGGGACTATTTTTGACCTATATCCATCTCCAGCCCCTTGACCACAAGAAGAATCAGCCCAAGAATTTATCACACACACTTAGAGCACAAATAATTTCATACACGTTTTTACATTGTGCTGATACTATTTAACATTGTTTAGCTATTTAAATGTCATTGAAGTATAAAAATGCTGAATCACAAAATTTTTAGGAAACTGATTGACTATTGTCAGAATAAATGCTTCTGATATGTTTCATTGTAACAAAATATACGTAACATAAAATCTGTCAATTTAGCCATTTTTCAATGTACAGTACAGTGTGATTATTTCCTTTATATGCTAGAATCAATTGTTACAGTGTCTGTGTGAATAAATCACTGTTAACATGGGGTTTTGTCAAGAATGGGAAGTAGCTTCACTGATTAGCATGGGATGATACGTGGACATAATGTCTTTTAAACAAAAATTCTACTTCTGCAGAGCATGGTAGCTCAGGCCTATATAATCCCAGCACTCTGAGAGGCTGAGGCTGGTGGATCTCCTGAGCTCATGAGTTCGAGACCAGCTTGAGCAAGAGTGAAACCTCCATCTCTAAAAAATAGCAGAGCATTGTACCAATACCAGTAGTCCCAGCTACTTGGGAGTCTGAGACAAGAGGATTGGTTGAGCCCAGGAGTTTGGGGTCACTGTGAATTAGGATACCATGGCACTCTACTGAGGGTGACAAAGTGCGACTCTGTCTCAAAAAAAAAAAAAATCTAATTGTACCATTAAAAGAGCATTTAATGGATCTATTTTGGGCTATACTAGATTTAACACAGAAAAACCTCAATAGGTCTGCCCATCTGTGCCTGGAGTGGGTACTCAGTAAGTGTTTTTGAATGGATTTTTGAGAACTTTGGAGTCATTAATATCCTGCACTTAAACCACAAACCAAGGTGTAGGTTGGGTCCTGGTTGAGTTTGTGCCCAGTTTGCCGACACCAATTTATTGTGTAGTGCTTCAGACAATGAACATGTGGAAGTTAGGCCAAATAAATGTATTTTGACTGAATGAAAGCTACCCAGCTGCAACAGGTTTCGATAAGGACATAGGTTACAGGAAAGTGCCTGTGATCCTTCAGAAGTACTGTTCCTGAACCCATTATTGAAGAATACTTTTTTACCTGACATTACCCTTTTCTTTTCCTAGTTCATAGATGTCGACAATTTCTTGACTAATCCACAGACCCTCAATCTAATGATTGCAGAAAACAAAACCATTGTGGCCCCCATGCTGGAGTCCCGGGGCCTGTACTCGAACTTCTGGTGCGGAATCACACCTCAGGCAAGTCTTTTGGTTAATGAATTAAATATGAGCAGGGCAGCTCTGTGTCGATAGTAGCCAACTCTAGCTTTCTCTCCTTTCCTTTTCTGAAACATGTGTGTCATTGTGTTACTAGAGAAAACATTTTCGAGAAAGACAGTAAATCCAGCTCCAATGCTGTAACTTATTTGGGCCCTTCTATATTAATTCATTGTAAAGAAAATATTCACAAGATCTGAGCCTTAGAAACTTCAAACTAGCCAATAAAGTGTGCTGGGATTAGTATTCCCCACCCTCCTGCCTGACTCAAGGATTTTTTTTTAATAAAAAATTTTTTCATAATTACAAAACTAACATAACACTATAGAAAAACCTAGAAATGAAGAATCAAAATCAAAAAACACCCCCAAAGTTACTCCTTACCATTGTAATAAGACTACTTGTGCTTTTTTTTTTGCAGTTTTTGGCTGGGGCTGGGTTTGAACCTGCCAACTCTGGCATATGGGGCCAGAGTCCTACTCCTTTGAGCCACAGGCACCGCCAGACTACTTGTGCATTTTTAATAACAATACTATCATTAGGTGGTGATACTGCAATTTACTTAACCTTTCTCTTGGTGTGAACATTGGTTTGGCAACTTTTAACTATTGTAATTACTATCATGATTAATGCAGATTTTTCTGTATTTAATATTGTTTCCTTAGGTTAACTTCTTTTTAATGACTTTTGATCTATGTTGTTTATTTCCAAAGAGCTCTAATAATTAAAACTGCCATGGTACCTTGTTTTGACAAAATTAAAGTTAAAAACAATTTTTGTTTTTAGTAGCCCTTTATTTTTAATACTTATCATGCCATGAATTCATAGAAAATGGGTTCCAGGAGCTTAGGCTCCTTTCCATTGGTTCTTACAAAGTGAGTTTCTCTGGGCGGAGCAGGCTGGCACTTTAGTTGAACCCAGGTACCTTTCTCTTGTTTTTCTGATCATTTTCCTTCATGCGTTTCGGGAAGCTATCTTGACTCTTAGAGTGCTTAATATGCTCAATACAAAAATTAATCAATCCTCTTGGCAAGAATCTTGCCCATTTGGCTCAGCGCCCCTAGCACAGTGGTTACAGTGCCAGCCACATACACTGAGACTGGCAGGTTAGAACCAGGCCAGGTAAACAACAATGACAATGGCAACAACAAAAAAATAGCCTGGTGTTGTGGCAGGCACCTGTAGTTCCAGCTACTTGGGAGGCAGAGGCAAGAAAATCACTTAAGCCCAAGAGTTTGAGGTTGTTGTGAGCTGTGATGCCATGGTACTCTACCGAGAGTGACAAAGTGAGACTCTGTCTCAAAAAAAAAAGAAGAATCTTGCCCTTAAATTGCTTGTTTACAATGCCAACAGCATGCTGGGTAACACTGTAGACTCTTCCAGTTTTGCCATGGTAACATTTGTGTGGCCGGCCTTTTTGAACAGTACCCATTCCCTTGATGTCTACAATCTAACCTTGTAGATTCGCATATGTGTGGCCAAAGGCACAACTCCATGTTTTCTTTTTTTTTTTTTTGAGACGGAGCCTCAAGCTGTCCCCCTGGGTAGAGTGCCATGGCATCACAGCTCATAGCAACCTCTAACTCCTGGGCTCAAGCGAGTCTTCTGCCTCCACCTCCCAAGTAGCTGGGACCATAGGCGCCCACCACAACGCCTGGCCATTTTTTGGTTGCAGCCGTCATTGTTGTTTGGTGGGCCCGGGCTGGGGATTCAAACCCGCCGCCTTAGGTGTATGTGGCTGGCGCCTTAGCCGATTGAGCCACAGACGCCGAGCCAACTCCATGTTTTCTAAAAGGCCTAGAGGACCCATATCAGGTGCCTGTCCTCTCTCTCTTTGTGTTTGTCATTTTGGTGAATTACTGGAAGATGGCGTCTCCAGTCGAAAGGAAGGCGTTAAAAACCAATTTTGAACTTCCATCATTTCTCTTTTCCATAGTAAAAATCTTCAAAGTCCATTTATTACAGTGAATACTTATGGCTGGTAATAGCTTTCATTCTTTATTTAATGAATTAGACAGATTAATTAAATAGATTAGTCAGATTAATTAAATGGATCAATATAATATATATCAATGTGATATATATATATGTTAGATAAAGATGTGCTGAGCAATGAAGGTCTGTTCATTGTGTTCTCTTGGCTGAAGTATTAAACTTTGTGTCTGTCTTTTATATTTGGTTTGGTTTATGATAAGGATGAGACCAGTGATGTGCTGATTAGTGTTTAATAACTGGCCCTCTGGTGGGAAAGGCCTGGTGGGTAGCATTTGTCATTTTTTATAGTATGAATGCTCCCATCATGCAAACAACTTTAATATTATTAAGCTAAAGGAAAGGTCAAGTAAGCTGCAATATCATAGCTTGATAGTTATTAAAAATAAGCAAAGCTGGCTCGGCGCCTGTGGCTCAATCGGCTAAGGCGCCAGCCACGTACACCTAAGGTGGCGGGTTCGAATCCCCAGCCCGGGCCCGCCAAACAACAATGATGGCTGCAACCAAAAAATGGCCGGGCGTTGTGGCGGGCGC
>CAUYQV010053657.1:0-39614 GCA_963574575.1 Galagoides demidoff
AACCAAGGACCTGAGTGACCTCCCCATAAAACACCCTCTTCAGGGCACTTTGGCCATCTTGCAGACCTAGGAAACTGCAGAGCTTTTTGTCACTGTAAGAACTTTTCATCTGTCAGAATGGGAGAAGATATTTGCTGGTTATGTCTCCGACAAAGGCTTAATAACCAGAATCCACAGAGAACTCAAATGTATTAGCAAGAAAAAAACAAGCGATCCCATCTCAGGGTGGGCAAGGAACTTGAATAGAAATTTCTCTAAAGAAGACAGGTGCATGGCCTACAGACATATGAAAAAATGCTCTCCATCCTTAATCATCAGAGAAATACAAATCAAAACTACTCTGAGGTACCACCTAACCCCAGTAAGATTAGCCCATATCACAAAATCCCCAAACCAGAGATGTTGGTGTAGATGTGGAGAAAAGAGAACACTTCTATACTGCTGGTGGGAATGCAAATTAATTTGTTCCTTTTGAAAAGACATCTGGAGAACACTGAGAGAACTAAAAATAGACCTGCCATTTGATCCTGCAATTCCTTTATTAGATATATATCCAGAAGACCAAAAATCAAATTACAACAAAGATATTTGTATCAGAATTGCAGCCCAATTCATAATTGCGAGGTCATGTAAGAAGCCTAAATGCCCACTGACCCACAAATGGATCAATAAATTGTGGTATATGTACACCACGGAATACTATGCAGCCCTAAAAAAGATGGAGACTTTATCTCCTTCATGTTTATATGGATGGAATTAGAAAATGTTCTTCTCAGTAAAATATCTCAAGAATGGAAGAAAAAGTTTCCAATGTACACAGCCCTCTTTTGAAACTAATTCATAGTTTTTATAGGAATGTCATAACCTAATTATAGCCTTAGAACATAGGAAGGGGATGGGAGAGGAGAGGAGAGAAGAGGGGGTGGATGAGGGAGGGAGGGCGATTGGTGGGGTCACCTATATGGTTTATCTTACAAGGGTACAAGTGAATCTTTCTAAAGGCAGAGTATGAATGTCTTAACTCAATGACTAAGAGAATGGCATGAAGGTTATGTCAACCAGTTTGATGAGAGTATTTCAAAATGCATATGAAAACAGCACACTGTACCCCATGATTGCATTAATATACATAGTTATGCTATAAGAAAAAAAAAAAAAGAACTTTTCATCTGAGTGTTTTCCCTCTCTAGAATAGTCCTCTCCTTTCCTCTCTTCCCAGCTTCTCCTCAACACATAGATTACCTGGTGAACCCTTGCTCATACCCAGGATCTTGTGGTGTCATTAACATATGAGCATTTAAATGGCTTTTCAATGTCATTTTTCTCCAGAGGTCTTCCTTGAGCATCACTCTTGTCTCAAGTCGATCCTACCTGCCCTTGCAATTCTTTTATAATATTATATTACTCTTCCCTCATAGTAAACACTACAATTTATAATGGCATATGCATTTTTTTTGTTTAATGTCTGCTGTGATTTGAACGCCCAAAATTCATGTTGAAATTTAATTGCCATTGTGATGGTCTTAATTGCTGGGACTGTTAAGAGATGATTAGACAGATCCCTCATGAATGAATATCATTACTGTGGCATTGTTTGTTACTACAAGAGTTCATCTCTTTGTTGCTTTCTTGCCCATCCACCTTCCCTGTGGAGACTAAGCCTATGACACTGACACCATGTTCTTGGACTTCCCAGTCTCCAGCACCAGGAGCCAAATACATTGCTGTTGATTACAAATTCCCTGATCTGTGGTACTCTGTTATAGGAACACAAAACAGACAAAGGCAATGTCTTTGTGAAATATACTCTAACCATGGCAAAGACCATGTAATTTTTTTCATCACTTTACTTTATGGCAGTGGTTCTCAACCTTCCTAATGCTGCAGCCCTTTAATATAGTTCCAGTGGGTTCCAACCCACAGGTTGAGAAAAGTTGCTTTATGGGCTAAACAATCCCATTTGACTTTTATCTAAAGCTCTCAATCAAATGGATCTCAATTATCAATGACCATCATGTTGCAAAATTCCATGGCCAGTTTTACGTTCTCCTACTTTAGGTTCTCATTTGAACTGCTTATCACTCTTCCTTCTTGACACGCCTTCCTCTCAATATTTCCCTGGCTACTGCTCCTCAGTTTGTTTTGCAAGCTCAGCCCTGGGCCTTCTGGCTCACCTTGTCCTCCTTCCCTGGGCAAGCTCATCCACGGCCATTGCTTCAGTTACTTTGAGCACACACACAGCACCACATCCTATCTCTATCCCATCTCTCACCCTCGGCCTCCAGAACTCCATCAACCAACAACTATTCCATAGTTCCTTCTCAATGCCTCAAGGACACTTCAGATGCAGCATGAGCATGCCCGAAATAACAATCCATCTCCACCAACCTGGCATGGGGGAGCTTCCAGACTTCCCTATCTGGATGAAGAATGCGCCCTCTCTCCAGCCCTGCAAGCCCTGTGCCTCCTTTGTGGGCCCCTTCAGGTCTTATCCCTAACTGCATCCTGTTGCTTTGCCTCCTGAACCTCTTAAATTCATCGACTTCTCTCCAACTCCTCTGACATTCAAGTCAGCTACTAAAACAGCTTCCTAAATGGGCTCCCCATCCACTCCACTCAATCCATATGTGATCAAGGTCGCCTCTACCACTCCCACACCATTCCTTGAGACCCTTTTGTGACTTCCCATGGCTCTTGGGATAAAGGTGAAAATCCTAAATACAGCCTGCGAGACCTTGCACTTACCACATATTTTTCCAGTTCTCTAAATGTCTATATTCCCCACTGACACGGAGCCTTTGACCAAGCACCATTTGCACCAGGAAACCTCCCCTGATCTCCTAGTCTCAGTCAATGGCTTTGGCTCATTCAGAGCACTTAACTCAGTGTGACATTATATTTGGTAGATATCCTTGTCTGTTTTTTTACTTAATTGCATCTCTGGGCACAGTTACTGACACTTCACAGGTACTCAATGAACACCTATTGAACAAATGAATGAATGAATGAATGAATGAATGAGGGACACAGTTAAATAACGTGCTAAGGCAGTGAGTGACAGGAGGACTGAGAGCCAGGCCTACCGAATGCTAAAGGCCACGCCCTTTGCTCCCACCACACTGCCTCCCACAGGAAGAGCTCTTGTGTGCTTGGTGAGGCTGAGTTACAAACACGGTAACGCGGAGGAGCTCACTATGTTTGTGGTCTCACGCCCGCGGGGCACCTTGGAGCTGACAGAGGGAGCAGTGTAGCATGCACGAAGGAGCATGGGCTCTACCACCTACTGGTGGGGGAATTTTAACACTTTACCTTAATCTTTCTGTGCCTCAGTTTCCTCATCTACAAAGCAGTAATTAAAAGTAACAGTACAGATCATTTTGTAGAAATTTGGTGAGGATTAAATAGAATGTAAATAGTCTCTAGGGATCTGAAGCAACAGTGGAAATGGTTTTAATAATAGTGTTAGGGCAATAGGCCTCCACCTTTTTGGCTCCAGGACCAGTTTCATGGAAGACAATTTTTTCATAGACTAGGGGTGGGTGGAGGGTTGGGGAGAATGGTTTGGGGATGATTTGACCACATTTGCTCTCTCCTTCACATCATTGAGCCTTAGATTCTCATAAGGAGTGAGAAACCTAGATCCCTCGTGGGTGCAGCCTATAGCAGGGTTCACGCTCCTCTGAGGACCGAATGCCACTGCTTATCTGACAGGTGGTGGAGCTCAGTCAGTGATGCGAGTGATGGGGAATAGATTTAAATACAGACCATTTTCGGTCCCTGGCCCTGGAGTTGGGGACCACACTATTAGAACAAATAAAAGACAATAACATAATGCACGGTACTGTTTGGGTCAGAAAGTTGCTAAGAGGTACAGCTTAAAAAGAACTGTCTCACATTTAACAAAGATGTATTGATCCCTTACTTTTAAGACAGCTTAGAAGCTATCTGGGGTATAAAAGAAGAAGTTATATTAATTCTATGATTAAGGAAAAGTAAGAATGTGAGGCTCTCCCTTGCTTTTTAAAAAATATTAGAAGTGCCATTATGGTAAGCAAACAGTCTGGAACAGTAACACACACTAGGACATAGAGAATTCAAATGATCACAGAAACATCAAGTGCAAGGTCTTGGTTCCCTAAAACAAGGCATGACAAATTAGCACCACAGTTAATGGAAACAGCACAGAAATAAATGACTGTGTGTGTGTACTATCTAAAGTGTACTTAATTCAAACACACATGCAGGGCCCATGAAGTGGGGTAGAATGAGGTGAACCAGCCCTGAAAATTGGTTTCCCAAAGGCAGCCTGTAGTTTCAGGTGCGAAAGCCCATAGGCACCCAAACCCGCTCACCAGACGCCACAAAAAGACAGAGCAAGTCAGTAAAAGGCCGTTTCTCATCAATCTCTTCTTGACTTCAAATGGCATCTCTTCACTAGTTAAGTCCCCTCCCCCTCTTTGGTTTTCTCATCCCTACAATGAGGATAATGGCTTCATGAAAGCACACTCCACATGAAGTAGAACAGTCCACCTGAGGACATTGGGACGTGGTAAGTGCTATGTAAGAAGAATAACATTTCTATCGGCATTCTTAGTAAGGACACTATTTGCAAATTAAATTCTCATTGGAGATTAAATCCACCCAGGTGAGGTACAGAGGTAATAACTTGAGCATCCCCCAGAGAGCACCATGGTCACTTGGCAGGAGGGACACAACAGGTTAGTGACATTTGTGGTTTCTTGGCCACCCACCACAAGCCTATAGCCTGGGCCATGGGGCAAGTGCCAGTCCCGGTGCTCAGTTCCTGAGAGAGAACCAAAAGAATCCAGACCTCAGTCAGGAAACATTATTTCCCAAGGAGATGGATGTATAATGCAACACTAAAGTCACAAATATTTAAATACCTACATGTTTGAGGCATTCAACTATAAGCTTGGGAGAAAAGAAAAAATTTGGACAGCACCTATCCTCAGAGAGTGTGTAATCACATTGGAGAAATAAAACATGAGGAGAAGATGATCAGGCCCAGAAGATGACTAAATACCAAACAACTAATCGAAGTGGTAGAAATGATAGATAGTGCCCTCTTTGAGTAGGAAGGATTAAGGCCAAATGGTGACCAGGAGGAATGTGGCGTCCCAGACCCAAGTCGAGTTCTGCCCCTGAGTCATTTAGTGACCTTGAGACTCCAGCAAACAGTGCAAGGTTAAGGACAAGATGATCTCAAACTCTTTCCTAAGTCTGAAACTCTATATAACACCAGTCCCAATTTCTCTACTTTTTTCAAGTCGCTCCTGTCCCTCATTTAAGAAACTTAACAAGTTTGCCTTGTGCCCTAAGGGCGAGTTGACTCTATGCCCGGAGGGCGAGTTTGCCCTGCACCCTGGGGGTGAGTTTGCCTTACACCCTGAGGGTGAGTTTGCCCTGGGCCCTGGGGGGGAGTTTGCCTTACACCCTGAGGGCGAGTTTGCCCTGGGCCCTGGCGGGGAGTTTGCGCTATGCCCCGGGGGTGAACTTGCTCTAAGCCCCGGGGGTGAGTTGGCACTGCGCCCTGAGGGCGAGTTTGCCCTGTGCCCTGGGGGGCGCTGTGTCTCTATGCCCTGAGGGCGAGTTTGCCCTGTGCCCTGGGGGGCGCTGTGTCTCTATGCCCTGAGGGCGAGTTCTCCCTGTGCCCTGGGGGTGAGCTTGCTCTATGCCCTGCGCCCTGAGGGCAAGCTTGCCCTGTGCCCTGGGGGCCAGTTTGCCCTGCACCCTGAGGGCGAGTTTGTTCTACGCCCTGAGTGGGCAACGTGCTGCGGTTCTAGTGCCCTGAGGGCAGGAAGTGCAGTGGATAAGTAGTAGGCTATAGTAACAGGCATATAAGGCCTATCTGAGATGTAATCAATGTACATGTTTCTCCCCATACATAACACAAATAATACATTTCACATACAAAGATAAACATTCTAGGACACTAAGAAATTCTTTCATCTGATTAATTCAAAGACGTGGGAGAAGTCTTAATATCCAGTTGCATTAGATACTATAGAAACCAAAACGATCATTTTTAAAAATTAGATGAAGATTTTCCCATACATTAAAAATAAACAGGAGTGAGGTATATTAGATTCATAACTCAATCTTATAATTTTACATTTTCAACAATCTATTAAGACAGTGTAATTTCTTACACATTGTACTTAAATATAAATGCATTTACAAGTGTGTGTGTAACTTAATTCTTAAAATTAAAATATATCACTCTTATTTTAAAACTCTACTCTTAACTAAAATTTTGATTAAATTCTTCTCATTATCTAGTGGAAGTGGTTGACTTAGAACAGTAAAAGGAAATACCCACACCCCCTACCCATCCCTCGAAGAAAAACAAAGATAATGGAGCCACTGAAACAGATTGCTCAGTCCCCAATGACCTCAACAGCATCTGCTTCAATTACCTTCTGAAAATGAAATAACCAAATTACCATTCAGCTTTCTGCTGTGCAAACAAAATTAATCTGAAATATTAAAATGCATCTGTTCTATGATATATGTTATGCTACTCCCCGAGGGCGAGGAGGCTCTACACCCCCGGGGTACAGTGTCTCTACAGCCCAAGGGCAAAGGGCTCTATGTCCTGAAGCTGAGGATGCGTTGTCTCTACACCCTTGGTGAGGGGTCTCTATGCCCTGAGGGTAAGAGGAGCTCTACACCCTTTATTCTTTTTCTTATATATCATTTATTCCTGAATTACTCATTTAGGAAGGATGCTTTCATATTAAAATTCACTAGTGCTGATTTTTAAAATTACTCTTGTACAGACTTTATATATCTACGTGTGTGTGTGTGTGTGTGTGTGTGTGTGTGTATTTTTGGGGAGGAGGACAGAGTCTCACTTTGTTGCCCTCAGTAGAGTGCTATGGCGTCATAGTTCACAGCAACCTCAAACTCTTGGGTTCATGTGATTCTCTTTCTCAGCCTCCTGAGTAGCTGGGACTACAGGAGCCCTCAACAATGCCTAGATACTTTTTAGATGGGAGTCTCACTCTTTCTTGCTCAGGCTGATCTCAAACTCCTGAGCTCAAGCAATCCACCTCCTGGGCCTCCCAGAGTGCTAAAATTATAGGTGTGAGCCACTGCTACCAGCCAAGACTTTATATATTTTAACTCATTTAATCCTCTCAACAACGTTACAAAGTAGGTTCTATTATTAGTCCCATTTTAGAGAAAACTATAAGCAAAGCCCCACAGCTGTTAAATAGTTCCTCAGAGAGGAAAGAAACAAGGGCCCAAAGCACAATTTTCCCAAGGTTCAGGACCGTGACAGTTCCATATGGAGGTTTTGTTAGGTTATAATTGTACTGATCTGGAACCAGGATTTGAAATGTCCAGATTAGTCTGGGATTTTAGGTTAAACAGAGACATGCTTGCTTTTGATCCTTGAATTAGTTTTACAGGAATCCTCTATATTGTGTTGTGGGAAAGTATATTTATAGAACAGGCCCTTTCTGTATCAATGCCTTTGAATGACTTGGTTAATATGTTAGATGAATAATTTCAAAGAAATTCATTTTTCAACTATAGAAGATAACCTCATTTTCACTATACTAAATTTAGAGCCAAAATATGCTCTAAATCAGGGTCATTTTTAATGATGGCCCACAATAAAAATATAATTTTGAAGTTATTTGCAATATACTTATAAATAATTAAAGCAAAATTTTCACAAATTATACTATTTATTCTAACTACATATAACATGAGCTAATATTTTCAATTCTGGTCTAGTTTACCAGATTTAAAAATGCTAGTTCATCTCTACTAAATTGATTTTGTAACATCCTCCTGGGTTGTATGTAACCTATAGCTTGAAAAGCAGCATCTGCATGGAATCAAGCAACTCAGCTTGTTCCTTAAAAACAAAAGGCATGAGTCTGTTAATAGCTGAATGTTTATACTTTTTAAAAATCTTTACAAAAAGAGTTAATGATTTCCTAAAATCATCACCAAATAAAACTTGACCAAGGATGTTTTTCCTAATAAACAATGTTAATCAATATGTAAATGTTCTTTTAAGAGTGCCTGGTCTGAACTCAATAAGAAACACAAGCCTTAGATAACATTATAGCTGATGTAAGAGTTTAGTTGGTAATAAGTAATATTGCCAATAAAGCACTAGCAGATTTCACATAGGAAATGGTTTTGAAATAGTTTTAATCTTTTTAAAGTCAATAAAATTGCTGAATATTAAAAAACTTGTAGTGATAGAAACTAAGACTCACAAACCCTTTATATCCTACATCAAAGAAGCTGTTTTAAATATTTTTAGTCTGCCAGCTGGGTAACAAATATTTAACACATGCGATATGCCAACTACTACTTAATAGGCATATTGAAAGAAGGCCCCATCTTCTAGAAGGCCACTTGGGGAGAGACTGTAAACCCGTAAACAAACAAGAGCTACGGAGATCATGGAATAGAGTGTTCTGGGCAGTGCTATGGATCACAACAGGCACGCAACTCAAGAGTCATCTAGGGAAGTTCTTTGAAATTAAAGTCAAGTATGAGACTTTACATCTTTTGTTGTTTACTTGGATGGAACTGAGACACATTCTTCTCAGTAAATCTCAAGAACAGGAAAAAAGTATGCAATGTACTCAATACTAATATAAAACCAGTATATAAATAACTACACACTCATACAAGAGAAAAAATACAAGTATAGTTTAGTGGGGGGGAGGGAGAGGAGAAAAGGAAGAAAAGGGGGGTGCAGAGAGGGAGAAGGGAGGGTGAGAGCAAAGTGGACCACTGTAATGCCAGACCCTGGTGCGTACAGGTGGAGTACATAGTACACAGTCTGCATGTCTCCTGTTGCCTTGGTAAGTTAATATTCTGACATTAACCACATTACGGATGACTGAAGTTGACAAGGCATGGCGTGTGGGAGGTGGCCAAGTTATAAATAAGTTGTTTTTTAAAAGTTTGCTTATAAGTTAGCTCTTTAGAAACCCATGATGCACTTCTCCAAGTGAATTTACAGTAGTGTAAATTAATGCTAAGCTGTCAGGACTGCTCACAGGAGTGTCTGCACCCTCACCGTGAGCAGCAGCAGGTGCGGCAACCTGGGTTTCACAGGCCCTGTCTGTCTCGAAGGTGGCATGTGGCTTTGGGTAGCAGTGAAGAGCATAAACTCTAGATGGAGAAGGACAGAGAAGTTCAAATCCCTATTTATCCACCTTCATGTCAGTGAGGTTATTCAACCCCTTTGAATAAAATTTCCACGTTAGTCAAGTCATACTTGGAGATGAACATTTTTTTGAATCAAATGTTTGCTGTGAATCAGTTTTCACAACCCCTTTTTACATCAGTGCATACATAAAGAAGATAATACTTACACTGGACCCTGAGGTAAGATGCTGAACATAGCTAGAGGCGACCAGCCCAGGTCCCTGGCCACTCCAATCTCTCCCTGGAGGGCTGAGGAGGTCAGTATCTCTGCCATTCCTACCCAAGTCATGAGTGTGTCCAGCAACACCAGCAATGAGGCTCTGATTACCAATCACTACACAGAATTAAACGCCCCGGCATGGAGCCAGCACAGCATGGACACTCGCACCTCATGGGCTCAGGTTCCAACTGTTAAATAAAAGGGTGACTTGGACTTCTGAAAGGCCTTTGGACAATATAATTCCACTTCATGTTATCCTAGAACCTAACTGGCGCTCATTACAAAGTGTTTTTTGGAAAACGTATTATTCCAATTTGGATTGTTGTAATTGTTCCAGCTCATAGAATAGGAGCGGGTATCAAGATGTGAACTGGGTAGGCAGATTAAGGTGGAGGTAGGCACGGAAGTAAAGTCAGGAATGATTCCTTACTAAAGGAATGTCTGAGTACTCATCAAGCAAGGAACTCTTCATGTATTACCTCAATATTCACAGCCATGCTGGTTTCATTTTGTTTCAACAAGAAAGCTACAAAATGTACTGCTCACATTTAATAAAAAAAGGATTTAAGGTGGGTTCAAACATCCTCCTCCCCTAGAAAGGGAATCAGCAACCAGCTGTTCAGCACTGGGGCTGGCTCTCTGCTGCGTCCCATTTGGGCTTCTCCCTAGTTCTGGCAGGGATACTTCCTACTTCAAAAGCATCTTGTTAGTGGGTTATTATCAGCCACATTTAACAAATGGAAGAAATGTTGGGTAAAGGGAGTGCAGAAAACCCGTCCGAGGTTTTGCGCTACGATGTTCAAACATTAGATATTCTGCTGGTGAATCGGAGGTTCAAAATGAAAAACTGTCAGGGTAGAAGCTGGGAGTGGAGCTAAGATACGTTCTATATTCTGCATCCTTTATCACTGAGGCTGGTGACAGGGGAGGCAGGATCCTACCCCTGGCTCTGAAGGGGGGTGGGGAGGGAAGAGAGGAGGTGGGAGTGGCAGTTCTGCTTTTCCTGATAACCAGGGAAGGCAGAGGTGGGGAGCCGCAAGTCTAGCAAAGAAGGACCCACAGAGCAACACAGGTCTGAAGAGTCTTTATCACTCAGTGTAAACTCAGGGGCCCTCTCACCCTTATCAGGGGGAAATAGAAAACTTCCCACAAAACACCACTTTGGGGTTCACAACAAATATATTTTGGATGTCCTGAATTAGCCCTTCATCCTAAAAAATGTGCTTTCAAGGAATTTTCAAACACACACACACCGACATCATAGAGGGACCTACACGAAAGTCACCAGTGCCAAATGATGTTCAATGAGTGTACAAGAAGAGAGCCCTGGGTGGCACCACGAAGTGAATTCCTGCATTCTGACCACAGGGTGGGTGAGGCAAGAGGGCACAGAGGCGACAATGAACAGTACTGACCTCAGAGGATAGTATAATCTGTACAGAGCACAAACAGTACGGAGAGTATAATTTGCCTTAATAATTCAATTTTACATTTGGTTTTCAAGCTCTGTTAGGGATCAAGGCATTCATACACACATACATAATATACTCATTCCATGTTCAAATTGTCTGCAAAAGCAAAGGAAAAGATTCTACAGATCTTTTCTAAAAGAAACTGATATAAAACTATACTGAAGTTCCCCCAAACCAGGTGGATCAGGGTCAGAAGATCCTGGAGACGCATCAGGACTTACCCAAAATAAATCTGTCTAGCAGTGAAACTAACACACCCTTCCACTTAGGAGTTACAGAGGCATGCTTCAAGGTAAATGATAATAAAGGATTAGGTGACCCTCAAGCCATTAATTTCAATCCAAAATTACCAACATAGGGTCTTTCTAAAATTTAACTTTGCTTTGATATTAAATTCCCAAAGGGGGAGAGAAAGAAATATCAACTAAGGAGGTCTGGCAAAGAATTATTTACCAAACTCAGTCATACAATGCTTATGAAACCACGTAAGATAGAACACAAAGAAAACATTGGATATTTAATTACTCAGGAGGAAAAAGGTAAGGAGGAAGGAGGGAACAGAGTTAAAAGCAATTTTTAGACTTTCAGACACACAAGCGTGCTGGCAGGCAAACATCAGGGCAAATCTTCCTCTGGGTTTCCTCTGAACACCAGTGGAGATTTGTCTAAGGTGGTGTAATGTAGTGTAGAGGAAACTGTGATTGCATCAACTTGGCCTTACCCTTGGCCTGACTTTACATTGCTCTCCAGAGATCTCACTTGGACTGCCCTTAAGTACACTGTTCCAGAGAAATCTGCCCAGTGTTGTCAGAAACTGGCTTGTAAGTTTTGTTGCTAATCCTACTTTATGATTTTGTCAGAAAGCATTTGCAAACACTTATAACTTTGGCCGGCTCTTTTCCAACCATGGGGTTTGGGGTTTGCTTTTAATAGCTTGACTGTTTCTGCTTTCCACTGCATTACAACATTGTAATAGCAAAATCACAGGTCTGTAGTCTGTGTTCGCTCGCCCTCCCTCCATTTCTCTCTCCTCATTTCCCAGTTAACATCCAAGATTCGTGTCCTCTTGCTGTCCTAGCACCGCTGACTTCTGTCCTAGTCCTACTGTTCTAGACCTACTGTCAAAAGGTCAGCCTTCATCATCTTGGGATATATTTTCTTTCAGAAGAGGTAAGCATGACAATTTTACTTTTCTGAGTTTAAAAAGAAAAAAAAAACTATGCCATTCTAACAGTTTTGGCTTATATTCTCTATTATTCCCTTTCCTCTGTATTTTAGGATAAGAAGAGGTTAATATTGAGCAAGTTATTCAAGAACCACCAGTTACCAGTTCTTACTATGATCCCCTTTATATGATATTCTTGAAATGGAAAATTATAGAAATTGAGAACATGTGAGTGGCTGTCAGGGTGGCAAGCAGAGGGCGGGAGGTAAGTATGGCTACAAAAGGGTAGTATGAGGGATCCTTTCAGTGGAATTGTCCTGTGATGGTGACCGCACAAATCTACATCTGTGATATGACTGCACAGAACTAAATACAAACAAATACACAGACACAATGAGGGATTATTAATCTGGTGAAATCTCAGTAGGGTTGCTAGACTGTATCAATGTCAATTTGTTAGTTGTGATATTAGACTGTACTCTTGCAAGATGTTACCATTGGGGGAAATCAGACAAAGGATACAGGGTATCTCCCTATCACTCCTTTAACTACCTGTGAGAATCTGCAATTATCTCAAAACTGAAAGTTATATAGTTCTTGTTTACTCTAAATGTCCCATCTCTCTACTGTCTCTCATCCATTACATACCTGATTTCTTTCATCCCCAATCTTGCTACTTTCTCTAGTTCTAGTTCCAATAGCAGAAAATATTTCATTACAATTAGTAGTTTAACTCTTATTTTTCAGAAACCCTGATTTATGGTTTATTATTCCTAACTGGAGCATACCCTTTGGAGATGGGTCTGTGTTTGAATACTGACTCTTAATACTGTATAAAATAGCCAAAATACTTCCTGAGTCTTGGTTAACTTACTACTAAATGGGAATAAAGTACTCATGTCATAGGTTTATTTTGAAGACATATAAAACAATAAATAATGCACTCAGTACATGGTAGATCCTTAAATTGTTCCCTTCCTTTTCTTGTTACCAACTTAAAATCCAGCTTAATTACTACATAAAAACATCGGCAGCAAACTTTGGTTTTAGTTCCACAGCTCATATTTAGAAAACAGGAAATGAATATTTAATAAGCATTTCTGGAGATTGGGAATGAAATGTGGCTAAATCAGTTCTTAAGAAGTACTTCAATTTAGGAGAACCATAATAACCACTTTAAGACTATGTTTTCTGAGTTTGAAAATACCTAACTTATAAGTAAATACTCATTTTCTGGCTATCAAAATGACTTATAAATGTTCAGCAGATCACTCATCTTAGTATGATTATGATTACCACCAAACAGACATTTTGATCTGTAAAAACAGTAACCAATACATACATTAGATTACATTGCTTCAGATATCTACAAATGAGTATAAATGTTGGACAAGCTATAGCCTTAAAAATGATACTGATTCCAAAACATAATTTCACTCACTTCACCTACCTACACAAACACTTTTCGGTAATGGACTCCCCACAAGGTGATGAGCTTTAAATGTGTCATAGATTTTTAGTTATAGCTCAACCAATTAAGCTACAGAACGCAGCAGGAACGAAGCACTTAGGATTTTAAATTCAAGCAGGTTGTTTAACATGGGATTCAGAGCAGTCTGCAGGTCAGTGCATAACAGCTGGCTTCTCCGAGAAGCACTGCCTGACAGCGCTGTCAGAAACAGAAAGAGAAGCACCACATGTTATTCCACGAAGCAGAGCACATTTAACTTCTGCAGGCTGGTTATCTGCTCTGTTTGTGAACAGTCACACAACAAAAAAAGGCCAAGTAACACTTCAGGACAAATCCCTCAAACCTATTTTTTTTAAGTACTGATATGATTTTGCAAAGTGAATGCTTACCGAGCAAAATAACTTTGTTTCCGTTCCTTCTTCTCTTCCTTGGTATCCATACCACACAGTCAAAAGGGCAAAGTATTTGGAAAAGTCCTTTTTTTCAAGATCGATGAGTCATAACCCTGCAACATAAAATAACAAAGCAACTGTGTATTAGAAAGCTGAAATGGCCAATATGAAGAATAAAGCAGAGCAGAGCTCCATAGCCCAAAACAAGTGAAAGATAAACTTTAACCAGGAAATAGTCACATGAGTCAAATACAAAATGCAAATGCCCACGTTGGGGGGCGGGGGTTGAAAGAAAACACAGAACTACAAATGGAAGGGAGATGTTAAACTCTAAAGTAAAAGGCTGATGGGGAACTGAAGCATTTTCCTTATAATTAACAATCACTAAAAGATGTGCCAAAATAAAAACCTTCATGGACTTTGTGAGACTGTAGGCTAGCTATACAGATGCTATTTAAATTTTTTTAACTCATAAGTAATTAATAATGAATATATCTCTTCATTTTGTAAAATGGTAAAATGGCTTGCTTAGGTGTTTTACAAGAATGTTCTTTCTTTCAAAATAAAAATAACCTCAGCACTTCATTTTATTTTCGGAAACGCAACGGTAACTACATCCCACTTGAGCAAATGTGAAAAAAAAAGTACAAAGACTCAGGAAGCTATTCCCCCAAAACTGGTGGAGAACCTACGGCCCTGGGGCCACATGTGGCCTTCTCCATCCTTGAGTGAAGCCTTTTGATTGAATCTAAATTTCACAAAACAAATCCTTTTAATAAAGGCACAGCATTATATAGAAACAATAGGGTCCAAGTCTTAACTCTTACTAGTTTATCCCCTTGTCCCTGACAAGGGCTTCACTCTCAAAGAGTTTATCATCCGATGGAGGAAACAGGACTGTGCAAATAACTCAACTCTAGGGTGGTAACTAGGAGTTGTTCCTTTTAATAAAGGGATTTATTCTGTGAAGTTTGGATTTAGTCAAGGTACTATGATAAGTGCTAAAGACCAAAGACAGGTGAGATGTGATATTTCCTCTAACGGTGTTTACTGTATTGCCGGGGAGACTGTCAGGATTTGAAGACAAGGTGGTATGTACTGTTATGGAGGTGGTGCCGGCGCCACTGGAGCCTGTAGGAAGAACACTTGAGCGGCTCAATTTTGCTTTTCTGCAATGTATATATTTCAAAATATCATGTTAAACACAACAAATGATACTATTTTTCAATTGAAAAATAAATTAAAACCACAACAACAACAGCCCTTACACGGGGCCCACCCCCAGGCACTCTGCACACACTAAGGGCTTCCCAGGTAAAGGGGACAGGGAAGCAGATCCAGATTGAACCAAAGCAAGACAAAACAGTTCCCTGCTGTTCCAGGGAAGTGAGTCTAAACTTCCCAAGTCAGGGTCATGGAAGACCTTCTAGGCCATGCTAAGGAGCCTGAACAGTTACATGCCATGCGCTGCCCACCCGCTTCGCTTTGCCTTGTCAGCCGTCACTACGTGATCATCCTGAACTCAGCAGCAGCCGCTACCAAATTAATCAGTCATGACATAAAACTGATATTCAAATCCCTGATCCATACAAAAGGAAGTCACCCAAGGGATCACAGGACAGAGCGGAACAATCAGATTGTGGAGGTAGAGAATGGACTTGAGAGGATTAAGGACAGGGCAAAGTAGACTTGTTAGAAATTACAGTAAAACTAGTAGAAACGGGAGGGCCCAACCCCAGGCAGCAATAGTAGAGACAGAAATAAAGAGGGGGAACAAATTCAAGAAATACCGAGAAGGCCAATGAGTCGAGATTCGCTGACTCATTCAATGTAGATAATACAGGGAAACAAGGAATGAAGAATGTCCTTCAATTTCTGCTTCAGGGACTGAGTGGACTATGACACCATAGATATGACACAATGCACATGAAGAGGACAGACTGTGTGGGTGAAGGAGCAGAAAGAGGTGCGAGACTCGTGTGGACACGTTGTCTTTGAGATGCCTATGGGATAGTTAGCTGGAGACACTAATCGGACATTTGATTACATGGGAAACACAAAGGAGCAGTGAAGGCTAGAGAAAAGGGATTGGAAATTATCAGTATATGGTTGCAGCTAGGAAAAAAAGAAAAGAAAAAACAATATGATAGATCATCCTGGAAACCCCCAAACTACGCACACAGCACCATATAGAAAAATAGGAGGCTAAGTGTTAACTCCTACTGGTTTATTACCAGGTCCCTAATGAGGGCTTCACACTCGAGGAAGTGTACCATCCAATGGAGAAAGTAAGACTGTGCAAATAACTAAACTCCAGGATAGTAACTGGGGGCTGTCTGATGAATAATATGAAGACTCTAGGAGACACAAAGTTTAGTCATCACTGAGGTGATCAAATAAACCTTTCAAGGTGGTTGTAATTTCTGTTTCTTCTTTTCTGAGACAGGGTCTCTTTCTGTCTCCCTGGCTAAAGTGCAGGGGTATCATCATGGTTTACAGCAACCTCAAGCTCCCGGGCCAAGAGATCCTCCTGCCTCAGCTTCCTGAGTAGTTGGTGACTACAGTCACATGCCACCATGCCTGGCTATTTGTTTTTGGTAGAGATGGGGGTCTCACTGTTGCTCGGGCTGCTCTGGAACTCATGAGCTCACACGATCCTCCTGCCTCAGCCTCCTGAGTAGCTGGGACTCCAGGCATACACTACCACACCCCACAAATTTTCTTACTTTCAGTAGCAACTCTTGCTCAGGCTGCTTCTGGAACTCTTGGCCTCAAGCAAGGAGGATTTCAATCAGTAAAGATAAAAGAGCATTATAGAAAAAGAACAGCTCAGCAGAGGAGTGGAAGTGAAAGGGCAAGGCTCATTCCAGCCAGGAGGACAGAGTGGCTACTAGACAGAAAGGGAACTAACTCTGATGCCTGCCTACTATTAGTCATTTATTTCATTATATTATCCATATGTTATCTCTTTTAACCCTTACAAAATTATGAGTGGTGTCCTTACATCCATTAAACTACGGCTGAGAGATCCTAATTAACAAATCCAAGCTCAGTGTCTTTCAATAACTTTGCAGCCAGAAAGCATTTGGAAATAAGCTAGAAAAATCAGTTTGGAATCAATAACATCTAATGCCACAGCATAGATTCTATAAGTTAAGACAAATATAGCCAGCCACCAGGAGGGGAGAGGATCACAGAAGACCGCCCACTGGACTATATTACCAGAGCAGTGGGAGGGGATCCATGCTACAGTGAGTTGAGGGAATCAATACTCATTCAAGGATTTGGGTGATGAAAGAGAAAAAGAAAAGCAAAGATGGTACCTGAGCATCTGACTCTGCCAAGTTCAGTCTCACACTACAGTCTGAATGAGCTGGGCTCCTCTCCAACTCCGTACCTTCACCAGTCAGTATCCTCTCTCCAAGCTCCACGTAAACCGTTATGCTCCTTGTCCTGACCAGGTGCAGCATAAGACCCAGTCCCACTTTACAGCCTTCCTTGATTACCTGTGCAATCTCTTCCTTAAGAGAGTATTTCACACGCCACCTATCAGTTACCGCAAGGCTCTTAAAATCATACATTGTGTGCTACAATGACACTTTACTTCTCCTCCTCAGCCCCAAGCCATGAGTTCCTCAGGTTAAACGCTACTGTGTTTCATACTTTGCTTATATTAACACCTCTTTAAATACCTGGGATAGAGTAGGCAGAAAATTCAGATCAAAGCTCAGCAAGGAGTTAAATTAACCAAGAATTAGGGAATAGGGTCAATTACATGGCTGACCGATGCAAATCGAAAGGTTCCTCTCAAATTAAGAGTTACTTAGGGATAGGGGATAAAGACTCATGCCAGCCTCCCTGAGGCTACAGAAAAGATTAAAATCCCAGGCACTCTGCCCTGCCCTGGGCCAGATGGTTTATTTTGAAGTTCATCTTCCTATATGCCACAAATATGTAATGATCTCCCTTAAGTTTTCCCTCATGAATAAAAATGAAGTCATAGCAGTCTAATTGGAAAATTTTTATATTGCAAGCTGAGCCAGACACCAATATTTGGCTCCAGTAGAAAAATATTAACAAAAATAAGCACAAGGAAAAAAGATTAAATGATCCAAGAACTGACATCTGGTGCTGCTGTGTTTGTTTAAAATCGGTAAAGCTTTTTTATGTTTTAGTATTCTATTAGATAAATGAAAAATATGCTAATCTTTGGTTTAAGTTTCTAGAAATTTTTATATTCCTTAAACAAGACAGATGCAGTCCTTTCAGATTTAGACACACCAACAGATTCACCATAAAGAACTCAGCAGAGGATGCCATAAAATGATTTGCACAGAGCACCACACCTTCATGCTTCAGTGAAGAACCAGAGCTCCTTAGATCAACCTCTAATGGAAAATGCATTTTCCATTATAAGAGCTTATAATAGGCTTCTTAAAAGCCCTTCATTCAATTAATGTTGACTTTCCCTCACATCAATACACTCTAGACTCATCTAAACACTGACTTATAACAGTCTCCTGCATTTACAGTGTACTGCAGACCAGAAAGAATTTTATGGGAGCGTCACAAGATGAATCTTCTGTCTAAATATTTCTTCTTTTCACTCTTAAACCAGGATAGTTCACTTAAACCTAAATTTAATTCATTATTCAAATAAAAATGGTACATACAGAATCCTTACCTCTTAAGACCTGTGTTGAAAACAAACTTTTTTTGTATATTACCAGCATAATGTTCCCTTTTTGAGATCATGGCACCATTTACCAGGGGTGTCCAGCCTTTTTCTTTTTTTTTTTTCCTCTGCTGCACATTAAAAGCAGAGAAACAGTGCACAATGGAAGAATTAAAGTGGTCTCAGGCCACATATTAAATACATAAACACTAATGAAAGCTGATTAGCAAAAAAAAAAAAAAAAAAGGTCTGCGCATACTTTTCATGATATCTGACACCACAGATAAGAAAAAAAAAAAAAAGAATCCTCACAAAATCAGCAGGTGGCCCACAGGCTACAATTTGGACATCCCTGATTTAAACAGAATTTAAGAAGAGAGCTAGTATTGATTGATAGCTAACTCCATCAAACCAGTGCAGATGCACACGGCATGTATGACATTTTGGATTCACATCTAACACACTAAGCTTCTTGAACATTCATGTATAACCAGTCAGGACGAGAAACACCAGTGTACCCACAATGTCTGGGAACTGTTTTCCCCAAAACATGTTTCCTAATATACAAATGAAAGAACGACAGGGACATACACAGAGGCTTGGTCACTGTGTGTGGTCAGCCATATAATGAGTTTGGCCACTTAGGGAACAAACCAAAATGTACCTTTTCTAGACATTTCCTCCTGGAAAATAATACCAAACTATGACAGGTGTTCAGTTTCTCTCAAAGCCACACCTTCATCAAAACGAAGGAAGGATATCAAAATTTTAGTGTTAACCGAGGTCAGACATTTGAATACTCATTAACAAGAGAGAAACCTGAGGAGGACAGAAAACCAGACACAAGCATAGCCACAACTTGAAAGCAAACGGGAGGAGGCAACAAATGTGTGTCACAAAAACAATGCAAAAGCAGCAAAAAACAAAATTGAATGGCAACAAAGAGTTAAAAATTATGCCTGAAATAAGGGGATGACTGAGGACAGACACCAATCTGCTACCTGGGAAAGAGGAAGGAAGTTTTAGATGAAGAACAGATGGGGAACTAGTCAACTCTTGTCCCCGTGTTCTCTGTGTAGGGAACTCAAATTTGAAGTGAAAAAAAAAAAAAAAATTAAACCAATGTGAGTTTCAGTGCTCTCCTACCTAAGATGAGTCAAGAGAAAATATTTAAGATCCTAGGCTCAGTGCCTGTGGCTCAAGCGGCTAAGGTGCCAGCCACATACCCCTAAGGTGGTGGGTTCGAATCCAGCCCAGCCTGCCAAATAACAGTAATGGCTGCAACCAAAAAAACAGCCGGGCATTGTGGTGGGTGCCTGTGGTCCCAGCTGCTTGGGAGGCTGAGGCAGGAGACTCGCTTGAGCCCAGGAGTTGGAGGTTGCTGTGAGTTATGATGTCACAGCACTCTACCCAGGGGGACAGCTTGAGGCTCTGTCTCAAAAAAAAAAAAAAAAAAGAGAAAGATCCTAGATATTCCAACTGAAGACTTATCTCTGGGCTAGAGAGATCATTTTGTAAGTTCTCTCTCCGAAGAGGACACACAAATGCAGTTTCTAAAAAGTCACTGACAGTGGCTTGGCGCCTGTGGCTCAATCAGCTAAGGCGCCAGCCATGTACACCTAAGGTGGCGGGTCTGAATCCCCAGCCTGGGCCGCCAAACAACAATGATGGCTGCAACCAAAAAATGGCTGAGTGTTGTGGCGGGCGCCTGTGGTCCCAGCTACTTGGGAGGCGGAGGGAGGAGACTCGCTTGAGCCCAGGAGTTGGAGGTTGCTATGAGCTGTGATGCCATGGCACTTTACCCAGGGGGATAGCTTGAGGCTCCGTCTCAAAAAAAAAAAAAAAAAAGGCCCTCAACAATAAGCCAGTTCCGGGCTCTGAGCCTCCACATGGGCACCCAGGATTGGCAACTGACCAAAAAAAGTAGCTTACCAATTCCCACTAGCACTATAGTAAAGTCAACATGTCCCTTAAAACAATGTCGTAAAAAGGGTGGCGCCTATGGCTCAGAGGAGAAGGGCGCCAGCCCCATATGCCGGAGGTGGTGGGTTCAAACACAGCCCTGGCCAAAACCTGCAAAAAAAAAAAAAAAAAGTGGTAAAATATGTAACAAAGGGCTCGGCGCCTGTAGCTCAGACGGCTAAGGTGCCAGCTACATATACCTGAGCTGGTGGGTTCGAATCCAGCCTGGGCCTGCCAAACAATAACGACAACTGCAACCAAAAAATAGCCAGGCGTTGTGGTGGGTACCTGTAATCCCAGCTACTTGGGAGGTGGAGGCAGGAGACTCGCTTGAGCCCAGGAGTTGGAGGTTGCTATGAGCTGTGACACCACAGCACTCTACCCAAGGTGACAGCTTGAGGCTCTGTCTCAAAAAAAAAAAAAATATGTAACACAGTTTACCATTTTAACCATTCTTTTTTTTTTTTTTTTTTTGCAGTTTTTGGCTGGGGCTGGGTTTGAACCCTCCACCTCCGGCATATGGGGCTGGCTCCTTACTCCACAGACGCCGCCCCATTTTAACCATTCTTAAAGGCACAGCTCAGGGGCACTACAGACATTCACAATGTTATGTGACCACTCTTTACTTCTATAACTTTCTTATTTTTCCAAACTGGAACTCTGTCCCCATGAGACACTAACTCTGGTAACCTCTTGGTCTTAGTTCTCCAATTGACCCAATAATTCCATGCGTAGATATACACCCAAGAGAAAGAAAACACGTGTCACACAGAAACTTGTTCATGACTGTTCACAGCATGATTCATATTAGCCAAGAGGTGGGAAGAGACCAAGTACCATGGACAGGTAAGTAGATAAACACAATGTGCTCCATCCACACATGGAAATATCACTCAGCCATGAAAAGGAACGAGACTCTGACACAGGCTACAATGTGGATGAACCTTCAGGACATCATGCTCAGTCAGGGAAGTCAGACACAGGACACATACAAGTCAGAGTGTGTGACTCTCCTTATATGAAACATACAGAACAAGCAAATCCACAGAGACAGGAAGAGGAGTAGAGCCAATACTTGCCTTTTATAACCCAGACACCTGCAGAAGCTACTGACTTGGTACCTACCACCAGGAGGGGAACAAATCTGAGTTATCTGCTGTCCCTGTTCCTTGGGAACTCCATTCTGACAATGAGGTGGCTGAAATCCTCCTTTCACACCCCCAATGGCTTCTCTGATGAGTTCCTGGGCCTAAAGGGGAGGCGCTGTGGACCATGTGGCTGTATCATCATGTGAGCTTGTTGGGTCCTCCTCTGGGCAATGCCACCCTGGCCTACAGTTCTGGGACACACAAAGGGCTCCCCAGGACACCTGCAGGTCCTGAAGCTGAACAGCCTCAGCCATAGCAGAACCAGTCAGATTCTGAGGGACAGTAGTGTACAGCCAGCAGTCCTGTTGTCACTGGGTTTTTGTGTTCTATCTCACACTCCATTGCATGGCCTTATGAACCTGATGCCAGCACCACCCCTCATGCAGGTGACACTAAGGCCAAAGGCAGGGCAGTGATGCTCCAGGATCAGGTGGAGATACAAAGGGGACCCTGTCCTGTGGCTTCTCTACCTCAGGGACATCAGGCCTTCTGCTCTGCTAGGAATTAGGACTACGTTTCCTCCCACCCCCCTGACAGAAACCCCCAGAGTCTTCCACGTGGCTCAATTTGAGGCCCAGATCCTGGTCCTAAAAAGTAGCTAGCAGCTATCTGCCTCTTCCTGAGCCAACCCCTCCCCTGGGCCACCTCTTCCCCCTCACAGCCAGTGGTCTTTCCACAGGATGCAGCCATCTCCTCCCTGCCACCCAAAGGCCCAGCCATGTCCAGGAGTTCCACACATGCCCCTACAACCCCAAACCACTCCTGTGGTCATGCTGGCCATACCCAGACCAAGAAGAGGCCAATGGGTCTATCCCTGTTGGAAGTATCCATTTGAGGGCCAATTGCCTAAGTTCAAAGCTCAGCCATAGCACCAAGCTAAGTGCTAAGCAGAAGTAACCCATAGGAAGGCAGGCCAAATGGAGAAGCAGTCATCACTCTGTTCTAGAAAGTTCCTCCTCCCAGTGAGGCATTTTCTGAGAGTCCTGCAAGTCAACTGTGCTATGCTCAAAGAGGCTGGGGAATGCCCCCCAGGCACAGAGTCCCCACTGTTCCCCATGGGTTAGAGGACTCATTCTTATAGGAGCTGGGAATGTACAAAGGTCCATAAGCACTCAAAGAATGGAAAAGAAACCACAGGATAGATGCTACCTTCAAAAGCAGAATCGTTTTATGGAAAACCCACCCTGGTCTGCACTAGACTGCACCTCTAGCTTGAGGATGCATAGAGTGGTATGTGCGGCCTCTGAGGTCATCAGCCATGGTCACAGACAGGGAAAACAGCTGGAAATATCTGTTTCATTAATAGCAGGGGCCAGACAGCAGCATGTTACCTTTGAATACCAAAAACTAAGCAAAGCCCAAAACCCTGCAGTTGCTCCAGAGGCCAGTGTACCCAGTGGGAGCTATGAAGCTGCTACCATGACACCAAGAGTCCTAGAGCCCAGTACTGAATTTGCTGAGTCTGGCAAAATGTGAACCTGCTGGGGAGGCCACCCTCTGCCCACTGCTGGGCAGGACAGCTGCCGCCTTCCACTCCACCCGGGTCTGGATAGTGCAGGCAGCTCATGAGGCCCAGAGCAGCCATCAAGCAACTTGCCATAACAGGCTTCTCAGAGTCAGAGATGATCCAGATGTCCCAAGTGTATGTAGGGACAGGGGTCCTCAGAACCTGTGTACAGGTCTTCTCACATGGTCGCAGGGCCTCTGCAGAGAGGACTGAGTTAAGGATACTGAGAAAGGAGGTCATCCTAGATTACCAGTGTTAACATAGTTCCTCATACAAGGAGGCAGAAGGGTCAGAGGCAGAGGGAGACTGAAGATGATGCACTGCCGGCTCTGCAGGCCTAGTAGTGCACATCATAGTTCTGCCCACTGGACAAAGATCACATAACCAGATGATGAAGAACCACCCTGGGGCCAGACTCAGTGGCTCACACCTGTAATCCCAGCACTCTGGGTGGCAGAGGTGGGTGGATTGCCTGAGCGTGAAGGCTTGAGACCAGTCTGAGCAAGAGCAAGACCCCATCTCTAAAAAGCCGGGTATTGTGGCGGGCACCTATAGTCCCAGCTACTCAGAGTCTGAGGTTACTGTGAGCTACAATGCCATGGCACTCTACCGGGGGAGACAAAGTGAGACTCCACCTCAAACAAAAAGAAGAACCATCCAGGCAGCTGCTCATGCTAGGAGGAAGTAAGGGCAAAGAGGGGCAAGGGTTCAGATAGTGTACTGAGGCCCCCCACGCAGGACAACCTCCTCCAGAGGGACACAGCAACCACAGAGGAACCCTAGAGACACAAGCACAGGTGGGACAGCTCCAGGACCAAGCTCCTCCGAGCTCTGACCTTGCACACCCAGATGCAACTAGAGGCTGGGCCCTTTCTGCTGGCCTGGCAGGAACCTCTCTTTGGTTCCTGCACCTACAATCTCTGACCTTGTATTTACTGAACTTGAATGAATTCAGCACCCATTGGGCTCTCACACTCAGGGCCCTAGCAGCTGCTCCTTACCTCCTAATGGGAGAGTCCTGTGCTCTGGGCCTGGGACTTCACCAGGTATCATGTCTGGGTGCCTGCCCAGTGCTACCAGCAGTGCTCAGCTCAGGGATGCCCTAGCCACCTGCCTGTACCACAGGAAAAACAAAAGACCCAGAAGCCACAAAGAGAAGGATGGTGAATTCAACTACGAAAAAACTGTCAACAAGATACAACACACCACCAACACAGTTTAAAAAAGAAAAAAGACGACAAAACTGGGAGAAATATTTGTCACCCATAGGAGAGCCCAAACTAGCAAAGGATGTTAGCTAACCGTTCTCAGAAAAGAACGTTCACTTTCCCTTTTCCTTGCAGTCGGGATCTACAAATCAAGCCAAGAACACCACTCTCTTGCCTGTCAGTTGCAGAATCTACAGACTGGGAAGGGGACTGGTCTCCCTGGCTGAAGCACAAGAAGCCAGCCATGCACATGTACTGCTGGCAGTAGCTGAAACTGCTTCAGCTTTAGAGGAAGGAGATTTGGCGCTTGCTTCCAAAATTAAAAAAAACACATATTCTCTTTGATGCACTATTTCTAAGAATTTATCCTTAGAAACTCCAGGCACATTTGTGCAAAGAGGTATTTACTTCACTGGCAGAACACAGGGACCTAGAGACACTGTGCCAAGCATGCTGCTTCTGGAAGGTGAGAGAGGCAACCAGTCATTGGTTAGGGGGGAGAGGGGACAGGGAGGAAAGGAGCTATATTTTCTCGGCCAGGTTTGGTGGCTCACGCCTATAACCCTAGCACTCTGGAAGGCCAAGCCAGTGGATTGCATGAGTTCAGGAGTTCTTAGAAGGAGCGAGACCCCTGTCTCCAAAAATAGCCAGGCATGGCTTGGTGCCTGTAGCTCAGGGGTTAGGGCACCCCAGTCACATACACTAAGCCTGGCAGGTTGGAACCCAGCCCAGGCCTGCTAAACAATGACAACTACAACAACAAAAAAATAGCCAGGCATTGTGGCAGACACCTGTATTCCCAGCTACTTGGGAGGCTGAGACAAGAGGTTCACTTGAGCCCAAGAGTTTGCGGTTGCTATGAGCTGTGATGCCATGGCACTCTACCCAGGGCGACAGAATGTGACTTTAATTTATTTTTTTCTTTTTTTTTTTTTAGAGACAGAGTCTCACTTTATCACCCTTGGTATTTTTTATTGTTATTGTTATTGTTACAGTTTGGCTGGGGCTAGGTTTGAACCTGCCACCCTTGGCATATGGGGCTGGTCCCTACCCACTGACCCACAGGTGCTGCTCAACTCTGTCTTTTAAAAAAAAAGAAAGGCTTAGCACCTGTAGCTCAAGTGGTTAAGGCGCCATCCACATATGCCAGAATTGGCGGGTTCTAATCCAGAGTGGGCCTGCCTAAGAACAATGACAAATACAACCAAAAAATAATGCATTGTGGCGGAAGCCTGTAGTCCCACCTACTTGGGAGGCTGAGGCAAGAGAATCTCTTAAGCCCAGGAGTCGGAGGTTGCTGTGAGCTGTGATGCCTCTGCACTCTACCCAGGCTCTGTCTCAAAAAAAAAAAAACAGAAAGAAAGAAAGAACGGAGAACGCTGTATTTCTCCCAGCAGGTCACTCTGTATTTCTTGCATACTTTGTCATATACACAAACATACTGGTCACAATAAGCCCAAGAAGAGAGACAGGCCAGGTAGGCTTAGCATCGCCTGACCAAGGGCTACCACATTCTTGCCCCTTTGCTGTACACTTGCACCCTAAAGTGTTACATGGAGATAAATCAGCACCTTTTATTATTGCCAATGAGTGACTACTGAGCATAGACATGCGTGTGGAAAGGCTTTAACAAGGAGCCTTGCATTGAAGTGGGAGTGACCCAGTGACTGTGCCCTGCTCCATAACTGGTGAGGAGCTCAGGCCAGGTGTCCATGTGGGGGCTACTATGAATCTGCCTAGGGGAGTGGACTCTACAGGCTGATCTCCATGGCTGGGAGTGATGCACCAAGGTCCTTGACCGCTGGGCTTCCCCCACTTAATCCCAGGGCAGAGCACTGTCACTGGGGGGTCTCACAAACCCCCTAAGCCAGCTCATAAAGAAAGATCCACCCTTCACCCCATGGTCCCCAAAATAAAGAGCCAGGAAGTCCAAGTTGCTATTGCCTGGGATAAGCCTTCAATTTCAAGCCTCGACCTATTCCCTGCCAGAACAGTGGCAAGGCCCTGCATGGAGGGAGACCTCGGGATAAGTATGTGGGACAAAACTGAGTTTACACCCTATTCACGTTGGCCACCAGAATGAGTTCCCAACGGGGCAGAAAGTAGAGACCAGGTGACCTCCAGCTCCTAGGACCCCCCTGCTTCTCCCTCCCCACTCAGGATGTGGATTCAAATGTGTGCAGCCCCCTAGGACCTCAGCAGAGTAGGTGATCCTGGGATACAGTCTCTCTGGGGTCAGTAGAATCCTTTAATTGGGATGCTTCTGCCCCCAGGGGGACACTTGGTGGGAGCTTCTGGTATGGAGTGGGTATAGGCCAGGAATGCTGCTTAGCACCTTGCAGTGCCCAGGACAGCCCCACCCCTGAGAACCATTTGGCTCTAGTGTCCAAAGGACCCCAGGGTAGACCCTGTTCTAGAGCGGCCAGGGAAGTGATTTTATTTATTTATTTATTTTTCTGAGACAGGGTCTTACTGTGTTGCCCTCGGTAGAGTGCCGTGGTGTCACAGCTCACAGCAACCTCCAACTCTTGGGCTCAAATGATTGTCTTGCCTTAGCCTCCCAAGTAGATGGGACTGTAGGCGCCTGCCACAACACCCAGCTATTTTTTTGGTTGCAGTTGTCATTGTTGTGTAGGAGGCCTGGTCCAGGCTTGAACCCACCAGCTTTGATGTATGTGGCTGGAACCCTACTCACTGAGCTACAGGCGCCAAGCCCAGAGAAATGAATTTAATACACAAGACCTGGAGAGCATGTTGACCAGGCCTAGAGTGAGCCAACCCCCCAGAGTGTATGGAGGGGCAGGAAGGACCCCAGCCCCACCTTGCAAAAGAGGAAACAAAGCTAGATGAGGAGACTGTGTGGGATGCATGACACAGTGTGTCAGCACACAGCTTGTCTTAGAGAATTCTGAGTGTGGCTGAGAAGAGGAAGGGGGATCTGATGTGTAAAACAGGGCTTGGGTGCAGCTGTGGGGACATGGCCCAGAGTTCTCACCAGTCACAGAGCCCTCTGGTTCCAGAAGCTCTGACTCCTTCAAGGTCTGGCTTAGCTTGAAAAACTGGTCCTTATAGCTTTTATATTCTTCTAAGCTATTCAATGAACAAAAGGAACAAAATATCCCAATGGTAGATCTTCTGTGATTCACTTTTTGAGTTAAGGTCTGGATGTGCCCACTTATAAGATGATACATACTGGGGCGCCCCCTCAGGCCTGTGGACGGTTGTCTGGATAATTCTCTGGGGTGAGACTGTCCTAGGCACTGCAGGGTGCTAAGCAGCATCCCTAGCCCCACCCTGCTCCACACCAGGAACACGACCACAGATGTACCCAGGTACTGCCCAGTGACCCTGGAGACAGGACTGCCCCCTGTACCTCCACAGAGGGTAACTCCCATCTCCAGGGGTGATAGCCTTGCTGCCAACACTCACAGGCACTCATGTGGACATGTAGCAGATAAATAAGAAAGGTGCACTGGCCAGAGCACTGGACCACAGATGGAGACAAGGAAAGAGACAAACCCACCAAGGGCTTCACTCCATGTGCTGTATTTCTGTCCTCAGACAGCCCTGTGGGCAAGGGGATTCCTATCTCAGAGACTTGGACAGCAGCCATGGCCTAAGGTAACTGTGGCTAGCAAGGGCAGGGCTGGGACATGAGCCCAGGTGGTCTGGCTCCCATGCCCACTCTCCGACCTTGCCCTACAGTTACTGAGGGCCGAGGAATAGGAGGTCTAGACTCAGGAGTCAGAGCTCAGGGCTCTTCTAGCCACTGCTAGAAGCCTCTCAGTTTATTCTAGCAGAAAGCGTCCAATTAAGGATCACTGGATCACAGTGACAAAAGGCTGGGGTGGAGCTGCAGGCACAACCCTCTACAGATGCCAGAATCCTCCAGTGCAAAGCATCTTCAGCTCCTGAGGGTTCTCAGGCATAGGGACTAAGACAGCCAGGAGCCCAACGACATGCCCAGGCAGGAACCCACTTCCTCCAGGAAAGGCCAGGGACATGTGGGTGGCTCTGGAACCTGTGGTCTATTCTCAGCCATCCTCTATGCAGACCTTACAGAAAAAACAGAGAGATGCCCACTTCTCTGCTCTTGTGAATGTGAAAGTTTCTTGCTCTGCCCTTCCTCCTGCACCCTGGGGTACCCATCATGAAACATAGCTTTCTTAACATCACCTTGTCCCCACTGATTCATCCTCTCAGAAGATAAATCTAGATGAGCTCTCTGGGGCTGCACTTGGGTCCCCTTGGGTTTACAATGTCTTAAGAGGAGTGGCTGTGGGCTCGGTGCCTATGACTCAAGTGGCTAAGGCACCAGCCACATACACCTAAGGTGGCGGGTTCGAATCTAGCCCAGGCCCACCAAACAACAATGACGGCTGCAACCAAAACAAAAAAATAGCCGGGCGTTGTGGCAAGCACCTGTGGTCTTGCTGAGGCAGGAGACTTGCTTGAGCCCAGGAATTGGAGGTTGCTGTGAGCTGATGTTACAACACTCTACTCAGGGGGACAGTGTGAGGCTCTGTCTAAAAAAAATAAAAGAGGAGTGGTTGTGCAAGCAGCACAGAACATTCTTTCCAGAGTGCCAGCCCTGCACCAAGACCTTGCCTCCTGCTACATGAAGCCCTCAGCCCAAGTCATGTTCCAGATGATCTTGGAACCTTCCCCTCTCACAACAGTAAACCAAAATAACTCACAGGCTCAGCACCTGTAGTACAATGGTCATGGCACCAGCCACATACACTGAAGTTGGCGGGTTCGTACCCGGTCCAGGCCAGCTAACCAACAATAACAACTGCAACAAAAAATAGCTGGGTGTTGTGGTAGGTACCTATAGTCCCAGCTACTTGGGAGGCTGAGGCAAGAGAACTGTCTGAGCCCAAGAGTTTGAGGTTGCTGTGAGCTGTGACCATCACACTCTACTGAGGGCAACATAGTGAGATTCTAGCTCAAAAGCAAAACAACACACAAAGGTGCTAGTGGGGTTCACTGGCAAGAGGGTGGACTTTGGAAGGGCCAGCCCATGTTCAACCCTTCTTGACTATGTAGCTTTGGGCAGCTTCACCTCTTGGGACCTCAGTCTCTTCATCTGTCAAGGGGATAACACCATCTACCTAGGTGGCTGTGAAATCAGGTAAGAGGTTTGTGAGGCAGGCAGCAGCAACCCTGGCCCAGAGGAGGTGCTTGGTAAGTCAAGGCAGATCACATAGGCTCAGTCCCTAGACTTAGTTCCTGTTGCTTTAGTTGTGCAGCACACATGGTCTGTGTGGGCACCTCCTGGCCATAGACCACACCACCCATCTCCTTCTGTCCCTGAGGACAGACTCCCCCCAGAGGGAGACAGGATGTCCCCAGTCAAGGGCCTTGGAGGAAATGGGGTGTAGTCTCTCCCACAGTCTGGGCCAATGGAGAAGTCTGCTCTAGACTGCAAGTCTGCTCAAGCCCAGTCTCATGACAAGTGCGACACAGAGGAAGACATGTGAAGGGGTATGGCCTCTTACTCTGCAAAGAACAAGCTGAGCTGGCCGCCCAACTTCTACAGACAGCACACGCATAGCCTGGGGTAGCCAAGGCCAACGACAGCTGTGCTCATATAAGTGTTGGGGGAATACTCGCCTTCCCAGGGTGCCCCATGTGAGTAACTTCTAAGGAGGCCTGGCACCTGGGCCCAGGAACACTCCCAGTGAGTTTTCATTGGTTTATTTATTCATGCAGCCACTGATGATGCCTCCAGCCTACATGGGAGGGGTTCCAAGCATGGACCCAGGTGCTGCTAAGCAGAGCTAGAACCGCTATCCCCACAGGGTGCACAGTTTGGAGGTGGATAAGAATCTAACCCCTGTGGTCCCTCAGCCAGTGGAGGGGCAGCTCCAACCACCAGTCAAGCCTACAACAGCTACTGCTCCAAAACACTCAGCAAGGGTGTTATGGGAGGGGAGACCTGATGTTCCTCCTCTCTGGCCTCCTAGCAAAGCCATGCATGCACAACCCTATTGGGCTGCCTGAAAGGTTCAGATCAAAAGGGTGCTTGGGTCTATAGCAGCCCAAAAGAACACAAGCCCCATGTACAGAAGGGAAATGCGCACACCAAGTAGGGTAGACTTTCAGGCTGGATGGGACCATAAGTGAATCAGACTGAGTCCTGCAAGGTCCCTGAAGCCCTCAATTCTGTGACTCTTGAGCCAGCCTACAGGATGGGGGCTTACCCCTTCTGGGGCAGCCAGTCCCCACTCTGGCATCTCTGAGGATTAGAAAGTGCTTTCCCTGGCTCAGCATCTGTAGCTCAAACGGCTAGGGTGCCAGCCACATACACCAGAGCTGGCAGGTTCAAATCCAGCCCAGGCTGCCAAACAATGATAACTACAACCAAAAAATAGCTGGGCGTTATGGCAGCTACCTGTAGTCCCACCCACTTGGGAGCCTGAGGCAAGAGAATCGCTTAAGCCCAAGAGTTTGAGGTTGTGAGCTGTGATGCCACATCACTCTACCCAGGGCAACGGCTTGAGATTTGGTCTCAAAAAAAAGTGCTTACCCTGTCTCACTGCAGTCCCTACTGTGGTCCAAGGCAGGGGGGCAGAAGGAGACACCTCACGCAGTGTGTTTCAGGTAGTACTTCTCAAACTTGGCACCGTGGACACTTAGGCCCAATTGCTTTCTGGGTTAGGGCTGCCCTGGGCACTGCAGGGTACTAAGCAGCTACCCACTCCATGCCAGGAGCACTTCCTGCCCAGTCATGACAACCATGAATGTCCTTAGACATTGCCCTGTGTCCACAAAGAAGCAGAATCAACCCAGGTTGAGAGTGCCTGGTTTAGGGGAATCCTCAAGGGAACAGTTGCTTCCTGGGTGCCAAACAGACCAGATCCATCATTCTCCCTCCTTGGCCCTCCAGCAAGAGCAGACAGACTCCTCCCCTCCCCCCCACCCCGCCCCCCAGCGTCCATCTTCCTTCTATCCCTACCATCTTCCATCCACCTACCCAGCAGCCTTTGGGCCAGGTGGTGACAATCTCATTAAAGGGTCGCAACATAGCAGCTCCTGGGCCAAATCTGATCTGGGGGAGGGAAGGATTCTTTTTCTTTTTTGTAGAGACAGAGTCTCACTTTATCGCCCTCCATAGAGTGCCATAGCATCACACAGCTCACAGCAACCTCCGACTCCTGGGCTTAGGCGATTCTCTTGCCTCAGTCTCCCGGGTAGCTGGAACTGCAGGCGCCCACAATGACGCCCGGCTATCTTTCTGTTGTGGTTTGGCCGAAGCTGGGTTCAAACCCGCCACCTTCAGTACATGGGGCCGGCACCTTACCAACTGAGCCAGAGGCGCCGCCCAGAGGAAAAGATTCTTGATGGAAGGAAGCAAATGTAGAAAGGCACAGGGATCTGGAACAGCTTGCCACTTTCCAGAACCACACAGTTGTGTGGAAGGCTGGGGTAGAAGGAACACACTGGGGCAGGAGAGGGAGAAAGACTAGAGAGCAAGTGTCCTGAGCCAGGCCCCAGGGTAGGCAGCATGTATATGACTCACTGTGGTGTGGTATGGAGGCCAGGCAGGGTGGCAGGGACTGAGGAACAATGACTGCCCCATCTAGGTCCTAAGATGTGGTAGGGGAAGGGAGACAGGACCCAGAGTGAGACAAAGGCAGGTGGATGAGACTTTGTACCCAAATATGAGGCTGGGGGCAGATAGGGGACGAGTCCTAGGGGAGGGGCCAGGTTGAGGATAGAGTGACCACCTGTGAACACCCAGGAGAAACAAGCAACTGGCTGCTGGCTGTTGGCCACAGGAGCCTGGTGTTCAGGTGCCAGCTCTGGTCACCAGCAGCAAAAGAGAATCAAGAAAGCTAAAGGCCAGGCTGCAATGGGTATGGTGTAGAGAAGGGGTGCTGGTGCCCAAGTCAAAGAGGAAGAAAAAGGGTCCCCAACAGCAACTGGCCCCCACACAACCACCAGTACCCCACGGTTCCTGGCAACACAACCACCAGCACCTGAATATTTCTGGCATCTCTACTTGCAACAGGCAAAGATAGGAAATAACACAAGTGTTCACAAACAGGTAAGGAGACACCCACAATGTGGTCCATCCACACAGGGGAATATTATGCAACTATGAAAAGGAAGGAGGTTCTGACACTGGCCACAACGTGGGTGGACCTTGAGGACATCGTGCTCAGTGAGAGAAGCAGACACAGAAGGACACACAGTGTGAGATTCCATTTATATGAAATGTTCAGAACAGGCACATCCAGAGAGAGAAAGTGAATTTGTGGGGGTCAGGGGCTGGGGCAAGGGATGGGATAACTGCTGATGAAGAGTGGAGTTTCTTTGGGGATGATTAGAATGTGTACAATTAGAGGTGATGGTTGCACAAGTCTGTGAATATATACAAAACAATAAATTATACACTTTGGATGAATTATGTGGTATGAGAATTATACCTGGAATTTTTAAATAAGTTTTAAAAATAAAATTAAAAAAGAAGGTTCAATGAAGGAGACTTAAGGAATAACCAGACTGAGGGGAAAAGCGAGAGAGAGGGTTCTGCTTTTCTCAAGGGCAGAGTGGGCACTACAGATGATGCATGATGCAGGGCCTAACAAAGCAGGGCCAGGCAGGAAGCAAACCATGTCTCTTACTGCTCACAAGTGAGAAACCGAGGCAGAGGAAAGCTGTTACTTGCCAAGGGACACAGAGACGGATGGCTGCTAAAGACATGAATGTCCCTGAACAAGAACTCTGATGCCCCATCAAGGCTCTGTGCTGAGCCCAGTGGCCACTACAGCATGTGCTGGACACAGAGATTTCCAGAAAGCAGCTCTGGGCACCCTGCTGCCTTGCAGTGCCCCCCTATGTACACACGCAGGAATACACACAAGCACAGTGTGGGCTCTGCAAGAGTGAAAGTGAGGCATAGATAAGGTAGAGACAGGTGGAGATGACAAGGAAGAGGTCACTGGTGATTAAAGGGAGCACCTCAATTCACTCATCTGCCTACCCTCAGCCAGTACTAGGAGCTCCAGCCTAACCAATGCACTGTGTAGTGCTTGGGACAGAATGGAGACCAGGCAGATGTAGTGATCCTCAGAAGGCGCAGTCTGGACAGTCTCAGACCAGGCCCCCGGCTTTTGTCTGTGGAGTGCTGAGCAGCATCCCTGACCCAAACACTGCCGAGTGTCTCCAAGGTACAAAACTGGTCTGGTGAGGACTCTGCTCCCACAGAAAGGAATTAATTACAAGGTGCTATGATTTGGACAGTTCCTAGAAGACCAAGTACCCAGCTAGGAGTCCCTGGGATTGGTCCTACAAACACAAAGTCTTTAGATTCTCATCCTTTTAAGTGACAGTGTGCAAAAGGTCCCCACAACCAATCCCATTCTAGACCCATAAGTCATCAGTATAAAAAACCCACCCAGCCGGAAACACTAACAAATAGTATGAGCAAGGGATTTCCTGCTGAAATAGAAGAAACGGTCTGATAATCAATACAGACCCACCTCTGAAGACCTATCAGCCTTTTCTGTTCACTTCTACGTACTCCTCCAGCCCCCAAACCACCACTCCCAGCCTGGGCACTGGTTCTGAAATTTTACTTGGAACTAGTCATCAGAGCAAACAGGTCAGCAGCAGGACATTGCTAAGACATCCTCACCCCAGCAAAGCAACAATCTGTAATCTGAGCAAGAGTCTCCCAAAGACAGAGCCCTACTCTTTGAAGGGGTAAAGAGTCTGCACCCTTAACAAAACCCTCTGCAATGGTGCTGAGCTTGTTGCTAGCTAACTGAAAGGCACCAGGCACTAGCAGCCAGGACACCTGCTTCTACTCTGGGATTCAAAGGAAATGACAGCCCAGTATTGCCAAATCAGACAGGGCCCTAAACACAGAAGGCCACAATGGCCACAAGAACTTCTACACAACAAATTGCCTCAGATACATCCATTCTGGGGACCATCCCCAGGAGGTGTCATCTGCTTTCATGGCATGCAAATCCAGTCCCCTACCCCCAAGAGAGACCACTATCCAGCCTCTTCTACTTCAAAGTCCCTCTGCTATCCCCATCCCACGGGGTAGCCTGTGTGTTCTGGGAGGATGATTTTTCTTTAGCTAAATCACCCTCATTCTAAGTATGATAAGAAGTTGGGGGGCAGAGGAATCTCACCATGCAGAGGCATGAGGTCATCCCTCACTGGTCTGGGGAGGGTGAAGGGTTCTGCTTCCCAGCCAGAGAAGCCCCTGAGCCAGGGAATGAGTTTGGGGTGGAGAATACAGGGAAAAAATCAAATAGGTTTAGAGGGAACAAACATTTGCACAGAGCTGGGTCTCAGGCTTTGGGTGGGAACAGGTCTGGAAGATGGGAGGGGGGATCATGGGTTTTAATAGGAAAAAACAACCCACATTTTTGGGATCCCAGGTGGCTGAGCTTATGTTTGGGGAAATACACAGGCTGGAGGTTAAGATGGAAAAGAGGGGTTGGGCACAGACAGGCTGTCTCAGGTTTTGGTGGGGTCACTGCTGAAATGGGAAAGCTGAATTTTGGGGCAGATCAGGACTGACATACTATGTGCTGGGAGGGTGGGGGAAGAGATGGCAGAAGCTTCAGGTGGTATGGGGACATGTTCGTATTCAAATCACAACACTGGCATGATGCATACCATGGTGATCTCAGATAGACAAGGTCCCAACCTCCGAGTGTAGTCGTTTCCGGGTTTCCAGGGCTCAGATTGCACTTTATTGGGGCGAAGGGCTGGTTGGAACCTGGGCAAGTGAGTCACAACAGGTTTAACTATTGTGGCCTTTTTAAATATGGGGAGGGTCCGAATTTGGACGACCCCCGGGATGACAAGCCAAAGAGAAATAACCCAGATCAGGGGCTGGGCCAGGTTGGGGGGATCCCTGGTTTGGGGGAGTGTAGTGTTCACCTTGCTGTTTTTAAAAAAACAGTGGACATTCATTACAGAGGAAAGTCTCGATATGCAGGTGGCTCTGGCTGGGGAAGTCACGACAGGGCCTGATGTGGAGGGACGTTCAGACTTGAACACAGAGGTTGGGCAAGCTGAGGTCACCCGGACCTGCTTGGCCTGGGGAGCGCCATTCAGAGGAACTAGATTGTCCTGGAGAGGCCTAAGCTTGGGAGGGGCTGCAGCCCGGCTTGCTCGCTCGGTTTGGGGGCTCTGCTGTCTACCCCGCAGCCTCGGGCCCAGGGGGCGGGTCCCCGGCCCCGGCGGCCTCACCTGGTTCGCTCCGGTCGCCCGCTGGCTTGCGCCGGCCCCGCCTCTCCCGGCACCGCGCCGCGCCCGCCTCCGGTCCCTGCAGCTCCCCTAAGCCCGGCCGCGGCCACCGCTGACGGGATCCCGGGCTCCGCGGTCCCTAATATGGCGGCGGTGGCTGCTCCGCGGCCTCCCGGCTCCCTCCCTCCGCCGCGCGCGCCTAGGCGGCCACGCGCGCGGCCACGCGCCCGCTAGGCCACGCCCACACTCCTAGGCGCTGCGTGCCGCGGCCACGCCCCACCGCCCCAGACCTCCCCACCAGGCCACGCCCACTGCGCGGGCACCTCGGGAGGACATGACGTTTCCGGTTATTCGAATCAATACAGGAAGCGTGGCGCCACGCGTTGCCAAGGGCAACCACGGCCAGACGAGGACTGAGGCTGCGTGGAATATGCGGAAACGGCTTGGCTGGGGGGGCGTGGTTCTTACTGGGGGACAGTCACGGAATCTGTCACCCAAGGGAGGGCTCGCGACTAGGGAGACCTTAGCCAGCCACATACCCCAACTAGACAGTGACACCATACGTAATGAGCACAGATGGGACCCAACACAAGGGGCATTTACCGGACATAGAAACCCAACGGCGGAGACATTCATTCATTCAACAAACATATATTGCGCTCCTACTGAGTACCCCCGGAGGTCCCAAGGATACAGCTGGAGACAAAACAGATGTAAAGGGCAAAGGCGCTGAATACAGGTTTCTCTAAAGAAATAGCCAACACCCTCAAAGATGCTCAACATCATTAGTCATTCAAGAAATGCAAAGCAAAACCACAATGAGATACCAGTTTCACGCCAACTAGTGTGGCTGTGATTCAAAACAAAACACACCAGAACAGACGAAAAAGAAAGAAAAGTGTTGGCAAGGATGTGGAGAAATTGGAATCCTCATACACTGCCTGTAGCGTTGTAAAATAATGCAGCCACTGCAGAAAAAGTCTGGCAGTTCCTCCAAAAGTTAAACATAGAATTGCCATATGACACAGCATTAACACTCCTACATATCTACCCAAGAGAAATAAACACTTACATCCACATAAAAACTTGCACACCCATGTTCACAACAGCATTATTCATAATAGCCAAAAAGTGCTAACAACCTAAAAGTTCATCAGCTGATGAATGCACAGTGGCCCATTCATACAATGGGATATTATTTCACAATAAAAAACAAATGAAGCACTGACACATATTACAATGTGGACGAATCTTGAAAATATCACTTTCCATGAAAGAAGCCAGGCACAAAAGACCACATATTATGTGATTCCATTTATATAAAATGTCCAGAATAGGCAAATCTGTAGAGAAGAAAGTGGATTAGCATTTGCCAGGGGATTGGGGAGAGGGATGGCGAGTGAAAGATGGTAGTTTTCTATTTTGGGGTGATGGTTGCACAACTCTGAACATACCAGAATCCACTGAATCACACAATTTACACTGATGAATTGTCTGGTATGTGAACTGTATCTCAATAAAGCTGTTATAAAAGAACGTTCCTCCTCTCAAAACAGAGAGGAGGGCTGAGGTTATAGTTTCAGATACAGTTGTCTGGGAAGTTTCCTGCTGATAGGCTGTTTGGACAAAGACCTGAAAGAAAAGAGTGCACCATGAGATCTGATTTCTATTTGTTCATTCTTTTAGGGTAAAATTACATATATATACATATATATGTAAATATAATATGTATTAGGGAAATGCTTGTCTTATTTCAGTGAGTTTTTTAAAATTATTTTTAGAGACAGAGTCTCACTTTATTGCTCTTGGTGGAGTGCTGTGGCATCACAGCTCACAGCAACATCCAAATCCTGGGCTTAGGCAATTCTATTCCCTCAGCCTCCCAAGTAGCTGGGACCACAGGTGCCTGCCATAACACCCAGCTATTTTTTTGTTGCAGTTTGGCCAGGACTGGGTTGGAACTGGCCACCCTCCACATATGGGGCCAGTGCCCTACCCACTGAGCCATAGGCACTGCCCTATTTCAGTAAGTTTTAAAGCAACCACTATAGGATCTAGAGCAGAGCCATCCATTGAGACATAATATGAACTATAGAAGTAATTTTAAATTTTCTATTACATTAAAAAGGTAAAAAGTATAGAAATCATACATACTCTTTTTTTTTTTTTTTTTTGCAGTTTTTGGCCAGGGCTGGGTTTGAACCTGCCACCTCTGGCATATAGGGCCAGCACCCTAATCCTTTGAGCCACAGGCGCCGCCCTCTTTTTTTTTTTTTTTTTTTTTTGAGGCAGAGTTTCACTTGTTGCCCTTGGTAGAGTGCCATAGCATCATAGCTCACAGTAACCTCAAACTCTGGGTTTATTCAATTCTCTTGACTCAGCCCCCAGGTAGCTGGAACTACAGGCACCCACCACAACACCCTACTTTTTGAGGTCTTGCTCTGGCTCTGGCTATTCTCAAAACTGTGAACTCAGGCAATCCACCCACCTTGGGCTCCCAAGTGCTGGGATTACTGGCATGAGCTACCTTGCCTGGCCACATACATACACTTAAATATGAGTGGTTCTTAACCTGTGGGTTGCGACCCACAGAAACTGTATATTAAAAGGCTGTGGCATTAGGAAGGTTGAGAACCACTGCTCTAGGTGACAAATATCCCGACTTGATCATTACACATTCTATACATATGTCATGATATGCAAATTTGTACATATATCACAATTGTACAATATATTTGAGTAACAAAATATCACACGTACCCCATTAATATGAACAAATACTATTTATCAACCAATCAATAAATAAGTAAACAGAAACTGGTGGAATTGATTTTAATAACATTTTATCAGCTTGATATGTCAAAAAAATGTTTCTATTTTTAATAGAGGTGAAGTCTTGCTCTTGCTCAGACTGGTCTTGAACTCCTAACCTTAAGCCTCAGCCTCTCATAGTGCTAAGATTACAGGCATGAGCACTGTGTCAGGCCATAAATTACTACCTTTTAAAAAAGTATAAATTCAGGCCAAGCACAGTTCCTCACATCTGTAATCCCAGCCCTATGGGAGGCTGAGGCAGATGGATTACTTGAGGTCAGTAGTTCCAGACTAGCCCAAGCAAGAGTGAGACCCTGTCTATAGCAAAAAGTAGAAAAATTAAGCATGTTGTGGTAGGTGCCTGTACTCCCAGCTACTTGTGAGGCTAAGGCAGGAGGATCACTTGAGCCCAAGAGTTTGAGGTTGCTGTGGTGTGATAGATCAGGGTAACAAAGTGAGACTCTGTCTCAAATAAATAAGTGGATCGGCACCCGTAGCTTAGTGGTTAGGGCACCAGCCACATACACAGGGGCTGGAAGATCCGAACCTGGCCCAGGCCAGCTAAACAACAATGACAACTACAACCAAAAAATAGCTGGGCATGTGGCAGGCGCCCATAGTTCCAGCTACTTAGGAGGCTGAGGCAAGAGAATTGCTTAAGCTCAAAAGTTTGAGGTTGCTGTAAGCTATGACACTACAGCACTCTACCAAGGGTGACAAAGTGAGACTCTGTCCCAGAAAAAAAAAAAAGACCAGCTTGTCTCTACTAAAAATGGAAAAACTTGCCAGATGTTGTGGCAGGCACCTATAATCCCAGCTACTTAGCAAGGGGATCTCTTGAGCCCATGAGTTTGAAGTTGCTGTGAGCTATGACACAACAGCACTCTACTCAAGTGACAGAATAAGATTATGTCTCAAAAAAATAATAATGATGATAAAATTAAAATTCAGTTGTAGAGTAGGACTGTCCACATTTCAAATGCTCTATATCCACTCCTGGCTAGTAGCTATCATTTTAGACGGTGAAGATATAGAATATATCTATCATGGAAAATTCTACTGGACAAAGACCATCCAGACAGGCTCGGCACCTGTGGCTTAATCGGCTAAGGCGCCAGCCACGTAGACCTAAGGTGGCGGGTTCGAATCC